>CANUEP010287882.1:0-106944 GCA_947857235.1 Jatropha podagrica | reverse complement strand
TTTCTACAAGATATAATCTGAAAGAATCAACAGTATTAAGTCCCTTGTAGTATACTTAGTAAGCATTTATAAGACTTAAGGGCTTATTAAGTACATTACGGGCGACATGCCATGTCTTACAGTAAGGTAAGGTGTGACAGTTTATTACTAAAAAAAATTATTATATTTGATTTTATTTATTTGAAGACTTTAGATCTTGATTTACAGGTGTGGATCTTTGATCGATGAAGTATGATACTACGGCTTGTTCTTCCATTGATACTATTTATGTATAGCGATAGAAATTCATCTATAGTCGTAATATGTTATAAATTATTAGAAAAATAACTTAGTTATAGAAGATCTAGACGGATTATTATTTTGATTTCCAAATCGATTACGGACTAATTGCTGCTCTGAAGATTTTATATCTTTAATCAAGATCAATCTAATATTATACTTTTAGTTTTAGTTTCACTGTTCAAAAGGATGCGAATTTCTTTGATTCAAAAAATCAATGAACTTTATTAGCTATTAATAGTAAAATTTTATGTTTGGTTTATATATTTATTTATAATTATTGATATTATTATCAATGAATTATAATGTAAAAAAAAAAGAAGATAAAAGATTGTTAACATATAACTCTATTTAAATAATAGTTTTTTTTTTTTTTTTGAGTATTAGAAAAGAAAAATTTATATCTAGATCTATTGTTGGATCATATACGTACTTATGACCAGATTATGCTTTAGTATGCATAAAATTTTTTTATTACAATTGCAATATTTTGCAAAAAATTTAATAAAATTCAAATTTAAAAACCTACAAATTACATAAATTGAATATATAAAAAAAATTATAAATTCAATCCCCTTTAAATATATTTATAAAAAAAAGCGAACAGCTTTAACCATAACTAAATTTTGAACTGAATTTGACTCTCTCTCCGAATATGATATGAAAACCCGTAATTTACACCAAAATTCAAACTTAAAAAGAAAAAGGAAAATGTAGGACAAGGGGCATGCCATCCCCACATGGGCATGATGGTAAGGGGCATGCAGGAGCAGGACTATGGTACTGTGGTAGCCTATCGGATCAATCATGACCGTTGATGGAATTGGTTGATGCATCGGGAAAAGAGGAATGGAAAGGTGAAAGTGGGTCCATTTAAGTAATAATGATGTTGCGGGACGCAGGTGCATCTTAGCAATATGCACACATGTTTAATCAATATTGGTCCACCATTTGAAAGAAAATACTTTTCTTTGAACAAATTTTAAATAGAAATGTTGCAAATTCACACGTTTACTTTTTCAATAAAAGAAACAAATATTATGTTTTGAGAGCGGTGATGGAACGTTTGTGAAATATAATTATTTTTGTAGTGTAACATTTTATAATTAAAGTATTTAATTACATTATATTTCTCTTCTCGTGAACACATTAATTTTAGTATCACGGCCATATTAAAATAAATTGATTTTTCTTTTTTTATTGAATTTAAATAATAGACCGCTCTCTTTTTTTTATTTAAATCATCGATTTCTAGATCTATTATAAGAGACTATCTAATTCAATTTAAAATTTAATCACAGTTAAAATTTTTTACCCTTCTCTATAATGCGTTTAGTGAAAATCAGATCTAATAATTTTGTGTTCTTAATAGAGCCACAGCTTGTAGGCATTGCTTTAACACTTAATTTTAATATGGAGATATATTAAGCAAATGTAATTAAATTTTTTATTTTTTAAACAATATTAAATACTTTTTCTTAATCGGAGTAATCCATTTTCATGGATGAAGAAATCACTATTTAGGTTTTGTAAAAAATGTGAAGGATTATTGCTAGCATTGTTATATTTTTCTATGAGAATTTTTAAATAGAATTTAATTAATCTACGGATTGTAACTCAGTATGTAATGTAGATATACTATGTGAAAATATCTAATGAATTTGATCCCTATGAAACACATTTGCAGAGAGAGACAAAAGATCTCAAGCAGAATTAGGGTTCATATACTATAATACAAGAATTGCATATTCAAAAATTAGTGGTCTAATAGTAGTTTAATTTCAATAATTGATATGGATAATATTTTGGTATGTGATTTAAAGAAAAAAGATGTTGGAATTTGATTATAACTAACTTCATCCCTTCATAATGATCTTCATATTTACATTTAATTAATTAATTAATTTTTTTTGTTAGCTCTTTAATTTAATTTAAGTATTACAGATGAGTGATTCAACTAAGTAGAAAACAAATTCAATTGTTTAATTGTTAGAAAGTAGAAGCTTTTTACTGTTCTGACCCTACTAAATAAATTAATACTATAAAATTTTTGAAATTTAAATAATAATAAAATAAACAATGGATAAAAAGTTTCAAAAGAATAATAGTAACTTATATTTTACAAATAAAAATTAAAGAAATATGACTTTTACAGCTCTAAACAAATAATTTTTTTATCTTAAAAAATAACTTATACATGACAAACATATAATTAATTAAATTTTGTGCTAAATGTAAATATATATTTATGAAATGAGTTGTCAAATATAGCATTGTGGCTCAAATGGATGGTGACGTGGAATAGGCTGTGAGATGAACCTGTTATTTTTTTTTAGAAAAAAAGAAAAGGCAACCCTTAATGTTTTAAGTTATCCGGCGCATTTTAGCAAGGCGGGACAGAGGTGCAGAGACTTTTAACAGAATATGATTATTAAATTACTTTTGCCAATGAATTTGAAGCCACAACGCAACAAAGGCCAAGACAACCCAAGCACGTGACCTGCCATATACTTTAACTTTTTTTTTTTTTTCCTTTTTAAAGGTAAAAATAAAAAATGTCCATCCTTTAATTTTCACTTTTTTTTTTCTTTTTCGAAAAGCCCTTTTTTTTTTAAATTAGATGTTAAATAAAATTTTTATTAATCAAAATATTTTAGATTTTGAAACTTTGTTATAATAATTAAATTTTTATACTTTTGACTAATGCATACCTAACTGTCTAGATATCTCCTCCCATCATTCCCTGTGATCACTCCCACACATCCCTTCAGTCCAATCACTGAATTTCTAGGAATTACAAGCAAAAATTTTATTTTATTTTTAGAAAATAAATTCGAAAAACAATATTAACTGAATTAAAATTCCCTCTTCTCTAAAAAAGAAAGGGAAAGAACAGTTTTTTTTTTCTCACTTCTCTTTAGTTACTTGTTCTGCATCTGTATCTGTGTCTTCTTTGGCATTTTGTTTTGGCCTATAGTATTTTGGCTCTTTTCTTTCTCCGTGACTGTAATTTTCATTAAAGATCTCATTTTTAGCTTGTTATAGAGTATTCAAGAGGATAATGGTAGCAGCAGCAGTGGAATTACAAAGGAGTGTAACAGGGTAAGACTACAAAGTAACAACAAATTCACATGGAATTTGTAGGGATTGAACAAAAGCTAAGAAATCATACTTGGGTATTCTCAGATCTCTAGGATCTTACTAGTTCAGGCTTTGAACGGTTTCTGCTTGTTTCTCGAGAAAATTCTCTTCTTTTTTTGCTGATGGTTTGTCTCTGCTTATTGATATTCACATATTCTGTGTGCCCCAGTTGGGTAATCCGTAGATGGTGAATTTTGTTCCATTTGAAAGCTTTTTTCTGGTTCCATTTAACTGGAAGGGCAAATAGGGGACAGTGTTTTTGTTATGGAAATGGTGATGAATTTATAATATGGTTCTGATTCTAAAATAGGCCTTTTTATTTGGATAAGGCTCATTTAAACTTCATGTCATCCAAAATATGGCTTGTAAGGTTTCTGGCTATGGTGGTTTTGATCAGAGTATAGTGGTTTTTCAAAGAGAGGGAGTAAAGCTACTAAACTAAGAATAGAAAAGGATGGAAGGGAGGAGTTTATGGCTGTGGAAAGTGGGGCTTGTGGTTTCGGCATTCATGGAGATTTCTTCTGCTACGCTTTCTCCTACTGGCATAAATTATGAAGGTTGGTTTATTTTTTATCAAGATCTTTGCTATCCTCTCTCTCTCTCTCTCTCAGTTTTTTGTTTGCTTCCGGTGAACTGCTTTTGTTAATTAATTCTCTTAACTCAAATATTTTTGCAATGTATTTTCTTACCTGAACTAGGAGAAACTGTCTAACCATATGTTGTACTAAATGCTTTTAATGGCCTACAGGATTATCTGAACTACCCTCATAAAACCATGGTTGTACTTTATTACTTTATTTCATCTGGCTTCCATTAATCTATCCGGTTTTAAATAAGACAGTAGCTTCAAGATCTTCTTTTGGGCATATATAGTGGTGAGCCGTACTTCTTATTATAATTGAAATTTGTGCAGTTGTTGCTTTGGTAAATATAAAAACTGCTTTACATGACCCATACAATGTTCTGGAAAGTTGGGATATCAATTCTGTCGATCCTTGTAGCTGGAGGATGGTTACTTGCTCTTCAGATGGATATGTTTCTGCTTTGTAAGTTGCTTTTATTTATTTATATTTTTTCTGTATCTGCCTACCTTTTGTCTGAGGAATTGAGAAGTTACTTTGTTTAAACAGAGGACTTCCTAGTCAGAGCTTGTCTGGGACCTTATCTTCTTGGATTGGTAACCTTACTAACTTGCAATCAGTGTGAGTAATTGCCTTCAATTTGTCTGAATGTTTGATTTATTTTCTTTTAGCATTTGGTTTCCTAGTTCAAATTTGATTGTATTGATATTATTTGTGTAATCATCTGAATAAATATGCAGGCTGCTGCAGAATAATGCTATTTCAGGCCCTATACCGGCTGCCATTGGGAGGTTGGGGAGGCTCCATACGCTTGACCTCTCCAACAACACATTCAGTGGAGAAATACCTGCTTCCTTGGGGGACCTTGAGAACCTGAATTACCTGTGAGTTTCAAAATTTGTGTACTTTTCTTGTTCCCAGTGAAACTTGGTTTCCAGAAGATGTTTTGTACTTGGCTTTTCCATAGTAAAGGACTGATTCAAATTCTCGCACATCCAATGTTGTTGATGAGCAATACAGGCGGTTAAATAACAACAGCCTTACTGGAACTTGCCCTGAGTCTCTGTCCAACATTGAAGGTCTCACTCTTGTGTACGTCCTTGCGCCTTTACATCGCGCACTTTAGTCTTTGCCACAGTTGTATGAATGTAAAAGTAACTGTTTTATTGGTCTTTTTGTGAACATACATGTTAAGATTTGTAATGCTGCTTGCTTGTAGGGATCTTTCATTTAACAATTTGAGCGGTTCCTTGCCTAAGATATCAGCAAGAACTTTCAAGTGAGCAGTTATTCTCCTAGCTATAATAGTGCTTAGCTCCTTGTTGTAATGCCAATTTATGCTAATTCAAAGTTTCCATTCTCTTTTTATCATTTTCAGAGTTATAGGCAACCCTTTAATATGTGGACCGAAAGCTGATAACAATTGTTCTGCTGTCTTCCCAGAGCCTCTTTCTCTCCCACCAGATGGTCTAAAAGGTATTTTTCACGTAATCTCACAGATGTATGTTTTGTCCCTTATTCTTCTTCAGAAAAATGAATGATGAGTTTGTGCTGCTGCTCTTTGTTTTAGGTCAATCAGACTCTGGATCCAATAGCCACCGAGTGGCTATTGCTTTTGGTGCAAGTTTTGGTGCTGCATTTTCCATTATAATTGTTATTGGATTATTTGTTTGGTGGCGATACAGAAGGAATCAGCAGATTTTCTTTGATGTTAATGGTTAGTTTATGCAGTTCATTTTTCATCCTGTTCTACTATCTTCTGTAAACTGCATATTTCCTTGCGTTTACTATTCATTCGATAGAATAAAGTACCAAAATAATTTCCTCTTGTATGTAAATATTCTGTTAAATAACTTAAAAAGTAGTTGCTGCCCCAGTGTTGTCTAAAGGAGCAAGTAAGAAAGGTACGCAGAATTTGTTGGATAGAAGTGATGAGGAATTTAAATTTGATGGTTGAACATTATTTATCAGAGCACCTTTGCGCCACCATGTGAAATTAGCAGAAAATAATTAGTGTAAATGGTTCTTATGTATTTTGCGTGTTGTTTACTGCATCATCAAGTACTTCTTACTGCATTTCAGCTTTTAATTCAATCTCTTTACCGTGCATTCAGTTTGGTTATCTGATTCTCAATCATTATGTGTTGTTGCAGAACAATATGATCGAGAGGTTAGCTTAGGCCATTTGAGAAGATACACGTTTAAGGAGCTCAGAGGCGCAACTGATCATTTCAATTCAAAGAACATTCTCGGGAGAGGTGGGTTTGGAATAGTGTACAAGGGATCCTTGAATGATGGGACAGTGGTAGCTGTCAAAAGGCTGAAGGACTATAATGCAGCTGGTGGTGAAATACAGTTCCAGACAGAAGTAGAGACAATAAGTTTAGCAGTCCATCGAAATCTGCTTAGGCTCTCTGGGTTTTGCACCACTGAGAATGAAAGGCTTCTTGTTTACCCTTATATGCCAAATGGAAGTGTCGCATCTCGATTAAGAGGTCAGTGGTTATTTTCAATCCAAGGTTCTAACCCTTGTATCCAGAGTTAATGTGGGGAGTCATGGCTGCTGCTACCCTACCATGCCT
This sequence comes from Jatropha podagrica, assembly GCA_947857235.1. NCBI lineage: Eukaryota > Viridiplantae > Streptophyta > Magnoliopsida > Malpighiales > Euphorbiaceae > Jatropha > Jatropha podagrica. The sequence continues at coordinate 100,361 of CANUEP010287882.1, read as the reverse complement.
TTAATTTTACTAGAGGGCTACCAACACTGACACCATTTACGCGCTTCAGCGGGACCACTGTAAATCCAAGATAGCACCACAGTTTGCAACTGGCAGGATCAGCAAATATCCAGTCATCAGCAGAACCCCATTTGTGGTCACTGCCACAACCAGAGACATTAATTTCCAATTCCCAATTCAGCACCACTTGAAACTCTACTCATTGCTACCACTTTTATTATCACTTCAATTATGATAACCGACACGCCATCACTTTCCAGCTTGTGGCATTGTGTTTTCAATTCCATGCTTCGAAGTATACCCTTTTAGAAACATCCATTCTGGCACAGTGTTTACAACTTTAGCTATGAGCCTTACTTTTATGAATTACCACTTCTATTGTAATTTTGTGGCTAAAAATCACATCATGGTTCTAGTCAACTTTTTTTACTTTCAGCTTTATTAGTAGTTTAATAGTTGTTTTTTAGCCTCCCATCTATTGAAGATTAATTTTATCAGCTGTGTATTCCATTTTCAGATCATATACATGGCAGGCCAGCTTTGGACTGGGCAAGGCGAAAGAAGATAGCTTTAGGTACGGCCAGGGGGCTGCTTTATTTGCATGAGCAGTGTGACCCCAAGATTATTCACCGTGATGTCAAAGCAGCCAACATTTTGTTGGATGAAGATTTTGAGGCAGTTGTTGGCGATTTTGGATTGGCAAAGCTTTTGGATCACAGAGATTCCCATGTGACCACGGCTGTGCGTGGCACGGTCGGTCACATTGCTCCGGAGTATTTATCAACAGGTCAGTCATCGGAAAAGACTGATGTCTTCGGGTTTGGGATATTGCTTCTCGAGCTTATCACAGGCCAGAAAGCATTGGATTTTGGAAGAGCAGCTAACCAGAAAGGTGTCATGCTCGATTGGGTAATCACTCTCTGTCTCTCTCTCTCTCTCGCTCTCTCTCAATTTTGAGAATCTATGATTAATGAATATGAAAGTAGAATGAACAAGTTGGTAAAGTTGGACGGGGAATTTGGCACGGAGAATCTTGCAAGTGTATGAGACTGAAAATTGCAACTTTTTTTTGCATCTATCATCCAGTTTTTGCTTGATCAGTCAAATATACAATCAATCATTTGGTGATCCTACATTTAGGAGTGGAAAATCAATAATTCTGAGAATACCATACTCCTACTAATGCCGTGTTTATAAGCTATGTTAGTAAAAAAAATTTATGCATTCAGATAACTAAAATATTCTCTATACATAAAAAAATTTGCTTTCCTAGGTGAAGAAGCTCCATCAAGAAGGCAAGTTGAACCTCCTAGTAGATAAGGATCTTAAAGGAAATTTTGACAGAATTGAATTGGAAGAAATGGTTCAAGTTGCTCTTTTATGTACACAATTTAATCCTTCTCACCGACCAAAGATGTCCGAGGTATTGAAGATGTTAGAAGGCGATGGTTTAGCTGAGAAATGGGAGGCTTCACAAAAGATTGAGACTCCAAGACTGCGATTCTGCGAAAACCATCCTCAAAGATATTCAGATTTTATAGAAGAATCTTCACTAGTGGTAGAAGCAATGGAGCTTTCAGGACCTCGGTAACAAATCCTTTCAGGCTCACTCTTTAAATATCCTTGTGTTGTGAAAAGCAAAGCTTTGATATTTGTTGAATGCATGTATTCATCTGTAAAAAAAGGGGGAAAAAAAAAGAAAAAAGAAAAAAGAAAAAAGAAAAGCAAAGTCATGTATAAGCATCTTGTTCTTTGTTGAAAAATCAGTTGAGTTGATTGCTCTCTCGCAAATTTTGACATTGTCTTGGAGAATATCATAGAGAGATTTGTATGTATTTAGTGTTTAATGCGTGTCCTCTCACTTTTTTCTGCCAAGAAGAAGGTTGCCATACTTGTTGTGAACGTGATCCAATTTATATTTGTGTTCATAGATCGAATTTGATGTATTATTTTATAAAACACTACTATCTTATACTTTTCATGCAATAGTTTCAATTTTACATAGCATTTGCAAATAGTTTTTCTAAATTCTTTAGGGAAAACGAAATCGTTAGGAGCGCCGCAATAATAGTGCCGGATCGCAGCTTAACGACGTGTCCATCATTGATTGGTTTAGGATGACGGTGGAAGCAGTAGCTGCCAGAAACATGAGCACGTACCTCGCGTGCTCTACCACCGTTTTGCTACCGGCCTTTAACATTTCACGGATCGATCTGAAGGCGCCACGTGTCCTATTTCTGTCGGCGGTTTATCGCCTATTAGTGTCTCTCTCGTTTCGGTTTAAAATGAAAAACCACTTATAATTTCGTAAACGGTCATGTAAATGACCAAACTGCACACTTGCTGTTTATTTATTTATTAGCAAATTAGCAAATATCATACTTGAGAATTTATTATATATCATATTAGAATGATAATTTTAAAATGTTTTATGAAATTCAGTTTGATACTATTAAAGTTAATTCTAAATTTTCAGTTGAAATTTAATTGATAAGAAGGTTAATTAACAGTTTGAAAGAGGGACATTAATCTAATTTTTGTTAAGGCAAATTAACACAAGAAGTTGTAAGCAATGGAGCAGAAGGCGGGAGGGTGTTCTAGTAATTATACAATCATATTTCCTTCCACTGGCTCCTGCTTGCTACTGTCCTGATTTTCTCTGTCCCTTTCAAACATAGCCCAGTAGTAGAAAACTAAAATTTCAGAGCGTTTTTCCAAAAAACACTTTCATTACTTTGCTGTTATCGCTCCTTTCACGTTTACCAAAACCAAATCGAAAATCAACAATACAATGTCTTTGTGATCTCCGTAGGAATCTCAACTCTATTGCAGTAACTGTTCACCATTTTTTTCACTTTCTCGATTGATTTCTTTATCAGGGCATGCTTTTCGTTTTTGCTTTGGTTTTTTTAATGTATGATGGATCCTAAAAAACTTACATTGCCGGACCAGGTTCTCTTGCCGAGAAGAAAGGTGGTTTCTGGGCTTTTTTTATGGGTTGGTGTTTCTCTTATTATACTATCTTTGCTTTTGCTTGGTAGTAATTCTTTTAAGGTTCGTTTAAAGGGTTCACCTTTACTTCAAGGGTCTAACAGTGTAACTGCTAATTCTTCTGTTGTTTCATGGCCTTTCTCATTTACAACTTCTTACTTCCCATCTTCTGTTTCTAATAATAATGATAGTATTGTTAATAATAAGGGAGATTTTCTGGAAAAAGCCCTAGAAGCAGATGCATTAGAGGTTTTGTTAGAGAAAACCCATTTGGGGAATTTAACTCGAAATATTAAAAATGGAAACTTCAGTGTTGATGAAGGAAAAGTTCAAAACAAAACCCGGGAAGCCGAAAATGGAAATTTCGCACTTTTTAGTGGCAATGGCAGTGATTTAGAGAAAACCTATATGGGTAATTTTGATGATGTGGTAAAAGACGGAAGCTTGCCTGGTCAAGAAGCTAGGAATTTAAGTCTCTCTAGTGATAGCATTGAAGGGAAATCTGTGGAAAATTCTAGCTGTGCAAACAGTGCAATGACAAAAATTAACCACGAGGGTAATTTGTTGTATAAAGGAGAATTTGGTATATCCCAAGGTGGAGAAGAAGGAAATCAAAGTGGAAATTTTGAGACGTGTGATATATTTGATGGCCGGTGGGTGAGGGATGATTCAAAGCCATACTATCCAGCAGGATCTTGTCCACATATTGATAGAGATTTTGATTGTCACCGAAATCGGCGGCCTGATGATGGATTTGTTAAATGGAAATGGCAGCCAAACGGGTGTAACATCCCAAGGTATGTTCTACTACTTAAATGCTTTTGTTATTTGTTTGTTTAGTTATTTGCTATGGCTATTTAACATTTTTAATGAAATTGAAAATATGTTCAATGACTTCTGAGTTAGACGGTTTTGCTGCAAAGAATGATGGTCTAATGGAATAAAATTTTAAGTTGGACATGCAAAGTTTGTATATTCAACTTTCGAAGGCCATAATTTTTGTTGGGTGTGATTAGCAGTGCAATTCAACTAATTATGATTGAACGCCTTGTTGTATCTGTTTAGAGTCGTTGAAAAGCCTTAAATGATGACTGACAGCAAAAAGATGGAGCCTTGGTGAGAGGGAAAAGGGGGGAAAAAAAAAAGAGAAATCCAAGGCTCCTGGATGGATAGCATATAGTCACTTGATTTTATCTTGGAGTTTTAATTGAAGAGTACATGTCAACTTGTTTGGACTGTTAAATCTTTCATTTTGTGCATGCTTGCAAACATAATTTAATGAAATAATAAAATAAAAATATGCCATCTGTCCAATGATCTACTGAAAGAAAAAGCTATTATTTTTGGAGTATTATAGTCAACATATGGAATTCAACCATCTAGTGTGAATTAAATTATTCAAATTAAGGATCTTAATTTTAACTCATTTGGACCATTAAATGCATACATTTTGTGCAAGATTGCAATAATATTTTAAACAAATAGGAAATATGAAAATATACTTCCTATTGAAAGACCAAATTGTTATTGTTGGAGACATCATGGTTAACTTGGTCACTCGACCATTTCTGATATGTTAACGTTTGCTCCAAATATATGGTGTTTTAACTTCTAGTAAAAGACTTCTTTTGTCTTTTTAATTAATTACTGGTGTTATCCAGTTTGAATGCTACTGATTTTTTGGAGAGGTTAAGAGGACAGAAGTTGGTTTTTGTTGGGGATTCACTGAATCGGAACATGTGGGAGTCTTTGGTATGCATCCTCCGTCATAGCATAAAAAACAAGAAAAGAGTCTATGAGATCTCTGGAAGGACAGAATTCAAAAAGAAGGGCTTCTATGCATTTATATTTGAGGTAATGTACAAAGTTTCCTCGGTTTCTTCTGAGGTAGTGTTTATTTAATTTGTGTTGCTCTGATAGGCCATATTTTACCGTGCTTGTAGGACTATAACTGTACCGTAGATTTTGTTGGTTCTCCATTTCTTGTTAGAGAATCGTCTTTCAATAGCAAAAATGGAACTTTTGAAACATTAAGGTTGGACTTGATGGACCATACAACTAAAATGTACCAAGATGCTGATATCATAGTGTTCAATACAGGTCATTGGTGGACCCATGAAAAAACTTCTAGAGGGTAAGTACCATTTGTTTTGCAAGTTTCTATGCCTTTAAAGTTTCTGTTAATCATGCAATCTCAAATTCCATAACTAGTACAGCCGGGATCTCCAATACAGTTTCAAGCTACCTTGACATTTCCTGTGTCAGATTGTTGTTCATGTTTTATTTGAGAAATAGCGGTTTCATCTTTATTGTAATCAACATCTTTGTATTTTCTTTTTGCATTTGTTGATTTCATAGGGAAGACTATTACCAAGAAGGTAATTTTGTACACCCAAGACTAAAGGTTTTGGAAGCATATAGAAGAGCACTTCTGACTTGGGCCAGATGGGTCGACAAGAACATAGATACGAATCGAACACGGGTCTTTTTCAGAGGATACTCGGTTACCCATTTCAGGTACCAGACTGCTTCTGCTTGTGACTAAATACCTAGTTTCTTAACTGTTTTTTTCTTGTATTCTTGTTCTTGTAGTTTCATATTCATATCTCTTGCTTTTACCCTTTCACAAAATAGTCAAGTTTTGGGTTTATTCTCCTCTGTTCATAAAATATCTAGTCTTTAGTGAATATGTGAAGTAGTTGACTGTTGAAAGACCATTTTTGGCTCACCTTAGGACATAGTGATTCAGGATTAATTAATAGAAAATCCTGAATTGGTGTTCTGAAATTGTATTTCTTTTAAATCAAGAGATAGAGATAGCCTTTCCTGCAGGCAGAGCCTCAGTCTAATTGTAAACCTTTTCATTGTGATAAAGCATAGTGAAACAACAATCCAAAAGGTTTCAAGTTGAGAATTGATATCATGCATATTATAATCGATACATGTGTAGATGTTTTAAATTGAAGTCTGTAGATATTCTTCTCTATAAATGTTGTCAATCCAACTAAACTATAAATTGCTTGATTCTTTTGAATGCTAACTTATTTGTCCGTTGATTACAATTGTTCTGCTGCTGGTTTGATAACTGTTTGAAAGTCTATGGACAAAGGTTTTACAGACCTTATGAAGTAGTTCACCAAGTAAACAAATAGTAGTCGGAAGCAAATTATGCACGAGACCTAAGGATTAAATGAACTGGCATCTGCAAACCTGCATCTACCTCTGTTTGGAGCTCTTGGTCTCTGAACTTCTATTTAAAATTTAGTAGATTTTGCAGATTGGTATGGAGAATTATGAATTTTAGCACTTTAAGGTTCCCATTACAGAGTGAATTCTATTCCAAAACTGACAGTGCAATCACTGTCAGGTTTTAATCCATGCTCAAGTAGTGGCAGGAAAATAGTTATCCGAGTTCACCTTTTTCTCCTTGGCAATAATTAATGTTTCTTTCACCAGAACTATATAAGAAAATTTCTATTTCATTCTTTTCTCATGTAATGTGCTGTGGAAGAAACATCAGCTTATGTGTTCGGTGTGGTTGCAGAGGAGGCCAATGGAACTCAGGAGGACAGTGTCACAAAGAAACAGAACCAATATTTAATGCAAAGTACTTAGCAAAGTACCCTTCCAAAATGAGAGCTTTTGAGCATGTCCTTGGAGAGATGAAAAACCCTGTTATATATCTGAACATAAGTAGGCTAACAGATTACAGAAAAGATGGGCACCCTTCTATTTACAGAATGAAGTACAAGACAGCAGAAGAACAAATTGCTGCTGAGCGATCTCAAGATTGCAGCCATTGGTGCTTACCCGGAGTGCCAGATACTTGGAATGAATTATTATATGCTTCCCTCTTGAAGGCGGGAATAGGATCTTGGAGAATCTGAATGGGGTTGTGTGCAAATCATGTGTCTATAATTTGTCATATGCAAGTGTTTTAGGTATGGATTAGAGTATCGTTTTATGCCTACGAGTAAGTATAACAGGTACAAGGGCCAAGTTCTAGCCGGTTTTTTCTGGTCGTGTAATAGAAGAATATTGTGGGCTACACTAGCGACTCTTGTCGTTGAGATGATTCGAATTCAAGACGGTTTACTTTTATAAAAAGTGAAAAAACCAATCAAATGGACTGTTATTGCACTAGATATATATAATTTAAGTGTGAAGAGTTAGAAGTATTATACAACGACTGCTGTAAATTCACAAGTCATCATATCATGCATGTACCTTTTACTTATCAATAAAAATAGTGTTGTTTCTAATCTAGTTGCAGTTTGTTAGGAAATTACGAATTTTAATCTGATTGCAATAAATGCATAAGCAAGCTAAATGTTACATGTCAACTTGGCCATCAAAATTGTCTAAAATTCAATTGTTAGAGCATTAAAACTTTGGATTATGACAACTAGTACTAACTGGACATTTGTCATTCATGAACAGTCTCTCGGCCGTGATGAATGTAACTCTCAAGTACACCTTCCATATGTCATGCCTTACTTTTGGAAATGTCAAATTTTAGAAAAATCGGTTCAGTCAACCTGTATTTTTCTTTACAAATTGAGTATTTTCAAGCAGTGAAACAGTGAATTCCTTTGTTGGGTTTTTCTCAAGAGAAATAAAAACAAGGGGCGAACATCTTTGTGTTCAAATGACACTCGGAATAAGCTGGTATTTGTTTTAGATTATTTAGAGATGATATGATCAGTGAAATTTACATGGTCGCTCCTCAACTGAGCTGATATGTATCAGTAGTAACAATTAAGACGAAGACTACATCCAAATCTGCTGGAAGCTAACCTTCAAGATATTGCATTAGCACCTCGTATAGAAGCCCAAGCTCATGCTGATACATGCACAAGCAGAGACAGGTTGAGCAGAAAAGAAAGAGAGAAATTACAATAGAAACTGCCAATTTTACAATAGAAATTAACAAGAATACTCGAAAGAGGTTCTGTTAAAGGACAGAACAGAGTTTTATTATATTTCCATACCAGAAACTACATTAACACAAGCAAATAAATAAAATAAAAGAGAGAGAGCAAAAAAAAACTAAGCCATTAAAGACCCATAACAGAGCCTGTTGCCGTTCTGTGACTTGCCGGTCTGCTATGCGTTAGCCAAAGATTCTCCGCTTTGCTTCAGATGTTGATTCTGAGAAAGTTTTATCATTGGCTAAGCACAGGCAAACTGTTTGAAATTTTTGGAGGAGGGTAAAGAAACCCCCACTCCATGCCTCTTTGCTTTTCAAGAACCAAGGACAGGTTCTTGAAAAAAGACCACCATACCTATCAGATTGAAGAAACTGATAGCTTGGGTATAAAGTTCAAAACCTATCCAATAAGGCTCTTACGAAAAGCTAGTGGGAAGTTTATTCCCATTGCTATGGGCCTTAAATAGCTGAGAAAGTATAAATCTTTCTATTTCATTATTATCCAAAACAACCCTTACTTTTTCTTTTAAATTTCTTAATTAGAAAGTCGCCATCTTTGCAAAGCTTCCTAATAATTTGTACATGTCTCTAAAGACTATTTTACCCTTCGTCTATTTTACCTCGTTTGAAAATTATTCAAACAGTTAAAGACTAACTTTGACAAAAAGATATTTTATCTTCCCGTCCCAATTTTCCTTTGGACATAAATAAGGAAATCAAACAAATTACCCTTAAACATGCGTGTCAAGAGTCTAACACACAAGATTTTACAATGATAATTTTAAGGGCTAAATTAGTAAGTCAATTGCTAACAATGACTTGTTGATGTTAAATTCCCATTTAGTAATTGAAGAAGGGTATTAATGTCAATTAAGGGAAAAGGATTCAACTTTTTCTTTATTGGTGCATTACTTTAGATTATTGGAGTTATGCCACTTTTGTATTGCATCAGTAGATCCACTAACTCATGCTTATAACTTTTTCCCTCCCAAAATCCTACTAATTGCCACTAATCCCATATTTTCTTTCTACTTTCTAGCTACCAATGCCAGCTGTGTTTTTATGAGCCTAAAATATATGATAGAGATATATTTTAATTAATTTAAACCTAATTACATTACATTGCATAATATTCATAATTTATTGCATCAAATTATAGATTTTTTTTCTCATTTAATATATCTTCGATTGGCCTTTTTTTTTTCCTTCAAGATAAATTAATTCAGTTTCTGGTACATTTGGTAAGTCGTAATGTAATGAAATAAAATATAACGTAGCGTAATCAAAAGGGTATAATAATATAACCATTTGTTAGTATTGTGAGACTATAAAATTTTGAAGTTATTGAATTTTTATTATGCCAAAATTGAAATGAGCAAAGAGAATTAGAGTGGGAGATAACTTTCTAATTTTTTTTATAAGATTTTCCAATTCTGTCCAAAAAATAGACGGAAGGCCTTTTAGTAATTAACCATTAAATGAAGAAGGAAATGGAGAGAATTTAGTAAATTTACCAAAATAAAAAAAAAAAAAAAGCAAAATTTTAATTAAATTATAAAATGGAGCCAAGCCCTTACCAAAGCAGAATAGACGAATAACCTTTAAAATGTCAAAGCGATATGCACACTATTCGCATTATCGACAAGAAAGGAAGCGTGTCATTTCCTATATGGCTATTTGTTCTCAAGTGGAAAAGTGCAATTCTTAGTTTTGAACTTGCAAGTTGCAATAGATTGTCATGTCTAACCTCCTTTTTTCTTTTTTCTTTTTTTTTTCTCTTATAATATTTAGGATCTTTATGTCGAAAAGCAGTGATCTCCCCCTCAGAAATGCACCCAATAATAACAAACAGTGGGACTCTATACCCACTAATTGCCTTTTTTTGATTTGGCTTTTCTTTAGCATAAGCAAACAAATTAGAATAGCTTTTCATATTTGTTTGAAGAATCTGATTTTAACCCATTTGATCATTTAGAAGGCATTTATTTCTCTTTGATTTGCTGAGTATAACATCTATACATATTATCGGTTGAGGTATGAACCCATTTGGGAAAAACTGTGAAATTGAAGTTATTTTTTTTATGATTTAGGTTAATATGAGTTCAATTTTAGAATTATAATAACAATTTCCTGGTTGTTGTGTTTGGCATTACTGGTGTAATCATCATCATAAGCATCCTCCACTAATTAACTTTCTGTTGGTTACAATGAAATCTTTGATAATTAATGCCCACTTTGAATTAGTATCAATTGTGAATCAAGTCATGGGCCCCTTTAAATTCTTCCTTGATATATATATATATATATATTTGTTAATTTCAGTAGAGGTTTTAGAAGGTTGTTAGGGATAGAACTGGGAGATGTTCGATGAGTTGATAAGCAGTACTTTAGTATCTATATGTGAGAAAAAGAGAGAACTATAGCCTTGCGTAAGGGCTTTTTTATGCTAGTTATAGATAAACTAAGCTGAGTAGGAAACAAGATGATGTCCTATAATTCACATGTGATATTAATCTTAACAGTTGAAACTAACAAAATTATAAATTAAAAGTTAAAGTGAATCACGTTTGATTTGATTGGTCTTCCTACCTCTATTAATAAATATAAAAAGCGAAAAATTTCAAATTCGAGTGAAATAAATTTTTTAATAAATTATTTATTCATGAATTTTATAGTAAGTTAATTATTTTTTATATTAATTCCTTTTATCTTAGTCCTTTTTTTTTATTTATATCCACAAATTTCATCATTTTAATCCATGCTTCCGAATACATCTCTATCTACTAATTTTTACTTTAATAATTAAATTCACAGCTATATTTTTTCTTACTATTCATATATTTTCACAATATTTTTTAATGGTATAATATATTCAATTTTAGTTCCTTTTCACCGTGGATAGCATGGGATGTTGCTAGTTTTACATAATATGTGAAATTATAAATGATATTATTATATCAAAATTAATAATTAATAATGATAATAATACATTCATATGTGGAAAGAGGGTGCATTTCTTGCATTATTTGGCAGCATAATGATAATTAGTGCGACTCCCCATTCAGCGCAACCTATCATCACAAAAAAAAAAAAAAAGATTAATTAATTGTTAATCCTCTTAGGATACCTTTATTTTGGATTAATTGGATAATCTCTATTAATCATTAAGTTTATAAAAGCCAGAAATATGAAGGAAATATATTAATATTTAGTCCAATTGCAAGCATTAGATAAGAGTAGTAGCCCATTAGAAAAATTTTTTTAAAAGAAAAATATAAACTGCTGACTTAGCTTAACTGATAGAATTCGATGCGAAAATACAGTTGGGCACTGTAAATGAACAGCAGCAAAATCCAAACTATGTAAGCACTTCATTATGAATGTCAGGCAGTGGGAATATACATTACAACAAAATAATCTTTCCCCCTTCTTTTTTAGGGAATACACGTGAAGCTCCCAACAGTACAAATTATAATCAGAATGCACATCGAAACTCAGTCATCAGTGAAGAACTGTCCTGATAGATTATCCGTAACACCAAATTGCATGTTCTCTGATGGTTTCCAGTGTCGCTTACGCTGATTTATAAACCAATTATTAATTTGCTTCTGATCCAGTCCGGTTGATTCTGCCAAAGCTATCTTATCAGCTTCCTGGATGGTTAGCAGAATAATATTATACATCATACCAATTTGGAAATTTATTAAATACAAAATAGCATTCAGCAGCTTCTTCAAACAATTATGAGTCAATATTATCCTTTCTTCATCAAAGCCAAAGATTGACGTTTTATTCAATAACCACAATTAATATTTATCTTCTATTCCTACTTTCTTTTTACTTATAATTCTAATCAATCTAACGGATATATGTTTCCATATTAACCAACTTCTTAAGTTTGAATTTAATATCAAGAACACAAGAGAGCATCAAAATGGCAACACTTAGCTAGTGTAGTTAAGAATTTTAGTCAGGCATATATATGCAGCTGAGAAAAGAGAGACGTACAGTAGGATAAGGCCATTTATAGTGAACATTCCACCACTCAAGTAGACTTTGTCTTGCTTCCTTAGGTAATTTTCCTTTCTTTTTCTTCTTAGAGAATTCCAGCTTGAGCGTACTAATTTGACTTCCAAACCTGCGGAAAAGCCTATCTTTGAGATTTCTGTCTTCACTGCACGGTTGAGCTTCAGGTACCTCTACCTCTCCTCCACTCAATTCCTCATCTGAGGATGGTGCAGCTTCATCTGCAACAAATAATCATCGCATTGTCTCAGTAATTTCTTCAATTGTGCCTACATGCAATACAATGACTAAGTTGAAATAGCTAAACTTTCCCCTCCCCAGGCAATTATATTTTTCACATTCAAGAATATCATATGGACTATGGTTTCTGTATCGAACGTTTTAAAGTCTTGGAATCAGAATATCTAGGTAACCTTTAAACTCCTTTCCGTTTTTCCTTCTTAAAATCTACTTTTTATACAATATTTTCACAATGGAAATTACAAAATTTGTTTCACCAAAGAAAAGGAAAATAACAATTTTCTTCAGAAATTTACTTATATCCTCTAGTCAAAATGCAGACTTAATTTTTGGTTCAAAATTAAAAAAGCCAAAAATAAAAGAAAAATCCAACTAAAACTACATAAATGTACTACTAAAAAAAAGAAGATTAGAAAAACTACAGCATAGCAACAATGACAATACTACTAAAAAAAATGATAAACTGTACTCAAGAATTCATGAAATGCAATTTCTCCAAGCATACACTTTTATAGACAAGGGTTGCTACCAGAGAGTATAAGGGACCCACCTAAAACTATCAGACGACTAATAATAAAAAGATTAGATTTGACCAAAAGAAAAAGAGAGGCGCAGGGTAGTGCAGTGCACTTCCCCTCCCCTCCACTCTCAGTCTCCACAACCACACTGCAGGTATTGTCCGGTTATGTCGTTCGTCAGACACTAAATTCTCACAGTAAAAAAGATAGGTGCGGCCACCAAATCAAACGTTCAGACTAGACAGAGAGAGTTTTCATTGTTACACTATTAACGATACAGGAAATATGGGCGTGGAACGAAGAGAATCAAAACCTAAACTTTCCTGGCACTCCTTCCATAAACCGACACTTCAAGCATTATACAGGTTGTCTATTATTTTCTCAGTAGATTTCGTTCAAAATATTTAGATAATTTCACAAAATACACATATTAAAAACTTTATCAACAAAAATTATTTTATTTTTTTTTATCCTTAAATTATTATGCTGTAAATAAAAATAATTCATTTAATAAATAATCATAAATATTATGCAAAAGCAATCGTTTAAACATATAAATTTAGAAGTTTTATAAACATCTTGAACATTTAAAAAAATAATAATAAGCGAACAAAATAAATTGAAGAGTGTATAATCACCTGCCATAACAATGGCAAAAATATTCCTCACAAAGACAAGATTGTGCACCTCTAGATACCGTTTAATTTAATCTAATCGTAATCGGTCATCAGTAAAAACAGATACCTAAATTAAAGTTAAAATTTATACTTTTCAATCTCCAAATAGGATCTGCTAAATGATTCGAAATAAAATAAGATCGAACACGTAAAACGCAAAAACGGAAATTGCAAATTGCAGTAAAACCACTAGACAGGAATCATAATAAATAGCGTAAAACCATTAGAAACACATTTACCGCAAAGCAGTACTTCCAAACAAATTTTGGCACCGAATGGAAAGGAATGGATAACAGGGAAAATCTTACGTTGAATTCTCTATAACCCATTTTTTTATAACGAGTGGTCCGAAGGAATAAACTTATGGTTATATAAATAAATATAGGTCGGTAGGTACAAGATAGAGAATGCGATCGCACTGTTCAGGATCCAAGTTCCAACCCAACAATATACTGAGACACGTGTCGTGCCTGTCAATAAACACAGACCCACAATTATTGCCAAAGGAAATTACAACCACTAGGTCTTGCGGGAGCTATAGCGGTTGCAGCTGCTAATTAGTGCTGATGGGAAAGACTGGAGGAAGAGGTGGTCATTAATTCATAAACGCTTTTTTTTGGCAATCTACAAAGGTAAAAAGCTGGCAGTGTGTTTATAGCGAAATCTGCGGGAGACACACGTGAACTCCGGCCGCCCGCTCTGGCGGGGCCAAAAAGAGCCATAAATTCTTGACATGATTTATCTTGCCCCACTTGTCTACCCGTGTATGCTCAAATGATGCTACAGCAAACCATAATAAAAGTTTCTCTTCCCTTTTTTTTTTCTTTTTTAGATCTCAATACTCTAAAACTGATTTTAAAATGTAATGAGATGCATTTCAGCATAATTCACTAAAATCACAATTGATTACACCTTTCTAAGACATTTCATCAAGCCCTACATCACTCCCACTCCCACACTGCATCAGTATAGACCACGCTTAGTATTTTTGTGCAGTTTTTTTGTGGAAGTGTATCCAGAGATTCATTCACACTCAGCTTCTCCTAAATTAGTTGGTCTACATCTTCCATGCAACATGAGCTTGCACCCATGTGCCCATCGTAAAAAAGAAAGGGTAAAAAATTACCGTGAAAATTTACGGGTACGTATCACAATAGATGTGTATATGTAGAACAATATAATATTCAGTACCTCTTCGCCCGTATGCACGACATTTTTCAAATTTGAAACTCAACGCTTCTAATATAGTTTATCTGTCAAGTAACTTTGTCCAACAAGATTGAAACCATAGATAGAAGCATGAAACCCATATTGAGAAATTAAATTTCATACTATGAGAAGAGTTCAACTTCTCATTGCTAAGGATGCACATTTCCATGATAACTAGATCTTCTACAAGAAATAACTCCTAGAAAATTTTCAGCTCTATTAATGTGATGCTATACTACCTTGATCAAAGATAATCATTCGCACAGAAAATGCAAAAATAAAAAATTATCATCATAAATCTAAGTTCAAGCAAATTCCCCTTAAGTTCACTGAATTTCTAAACCATGATAGAGCGAATTCTTTTTCGTACAATTATGCAATAAAGTTGCGTTAAACGTAAGCCATTTCCACTTGCTTTGGTAACACAAATCCATATACGAATGTGTTGATTGACTGGAAAGATAAAGAAGCAAAGTACAAACACACGAGTATGCATCACAAACAGCCACGACTGACACCATGCGCGTGAATGCAATCCAAGTATCTATAAAATATATTCAAGTGGACATCTATTATGGTGGAATTTATGAAGAATCTTAGTCCTTTTCCTTTTCCAGTAACTTAGAAGAATCTTAAGTTTACAAAGAAGATTGAAGAGAACCCAAATCTGAGCAGACAAAGGAAAACAAAGAACACAGGAAGCCAAATAAAATATCATAAGAACATCACTCAAAAAGTAATTTGTACTTCCAATGGAAAACAATGCCATTTGCCAGCTAATACAAACCAATCGCAGGAATATATAAAAACATCTAATTCCAACTCCTAAGGCTGCTAATCGCATGCCATTTGCACACCCTCCACTCTAGTGTAAATGAAAACAATAGCAACTTTCGTTTGTGCTTAGATGCTTCAAATTGAAAAAGCACTCATCAATCCAAATCCAAAGAGTTGTCATCCAGATTGATAACGGAAGTAATAAAGTAATCAACAAATGGAAATCGGAAAGACAACTACAAAGCCTTGGTATGTGTTGATAGTATTCACTAGGTGTCAAAAAGAACCGGATTACCAAAAAAGCGACAAGGGTATTGCTCATAATCGAGCTCTAAAACAAATTCTTTTAGAAAGTTAGTGTAATACATGCCCACGTGATCTGTAAGATTTGCATGTGCCAATCTATTATTGATGATGAGTACAGATATAAGATAGAAACTACTTAAGTACATTTTAATAAAGTCATTTTGTTAACATATTTATGCTTATAAAATTAATACAACTTCCAAGAAGATACGACAGAGAGAGGCAAAACTTACGTGGCTATGGGCAGTTAGTCCTTTCCATAGTATATTTTCAACATCTGTCTATCTATATGATTTACTTGTGATCTATTGGAACTTGAAGCTGTCTTTAAGTAACAATAACAATACCAATACAGATCATGATTATCATGCCATTCAAATCAGGCAAGCCCATCTGTTTCACGATAAGTAGGTTGAAAAATGCAATACAACACATCGAGTCAAATAGTCAAACAAAGAAAAAAAAAAAAGAATTACGTATACTCAAATTCAGCCAATCAAAAAACAAAACAACAAGCTTTAGATTATAAACGAGATGCAAAAATAGTTTGATGTTAAATGAAACGTTTCAAGGTATATATCTCAGTTTTGAGATTAAGGAGAACACTGCATGCAAGACCTAATGAAAATAAAAAATAAAATTCCGCACGAAAAGTAAAATTCCACTGAAAAATGTTCTCACCAATATATATTGTCCATTAAAAGGTATAATGTAAAGAGTAAACAATTCAACTTGCTACCAATTCTCATTTCGATGTATTAGGGAACATTATAGCATTGACAATGTCATCAGGCAACTAGGTTCATTGAATGAGATGTAGTCGCATAATACTATTTAAGAATGCATGTACTTTCCATGGCATAGCCAATATATCAGCGCATGCTAATTGAAGGAAACATTTTTCGTGGAATATCCCACGTGAAATTTTGAGACAAAATCATTATTTTTACATTTTCACCAGAGAATTATGCCTGTTGATCCCGGTGTAACAGAAGTTCATTTCTCCCACCTATTTCTAATTTTATATTTCAATACAGTCTTAGCAAAAAAAAAAATGATGGATTGGCACAAAACAAAATGATTTAACCTGAGATTTTATCATCTAACAAATAAGCTACTCCCATCTATGATTAGAGAGCAATTGATGTCAGATGACTCCTAAAGAGTATGCTGCACCCAATGAATTTTTTACCCCAATGATTAAGAATAGGTTTTTGAAATTAAGAAGAGGTCAGGATTCCTTAACTAGACTGCAATATTTATTTGGTTATAAATTGTCTTTTGAAAGCAGACTCAGACTTCCTGTACTCGTTCCATCAAACCACTATTTATTGCAACGGTTAATTAACTGAACTCCGTAAACGTCAAATTAAGAATTGCAAAAACTAAAGTTCCTACTTTCAAAGTCTCATTTTTTTTTTTTTTCTCTGACACAACCGAAAGGTAAAATTAAAAAAAAAAAAGATCAGAAGTGAAAAAAAAAGAGAGGAATTAAAAGGCAGAAACATAACAAAGAAAAGATAGGTAGAAAAATGCAAGGAAACCGATGGCCGTGTAATATTGAACTGAAAAGGAAAAGGCCAGCAACTGTTACAAAGTCCATTGCTGCAGAACCCTTGACCCTTTTAGGAAAGTCTTTATCTATCAAATAAAGAGGAGAAATTAAACATAGGATCACAGCAATCCCATACCCTATAGAAAACAAAGCACTTTCAGATTATTATGCCCAATAGTAACCATTTCTTAGACGAAACACGAGGCTCTTTCAAGTCTAGGGTTTTATTGTTTACCTGTATTATCATTGGTGCTATCGTCAAAAAGTGGTGGTTGCAGTGCAGGAAAAGAAAAGGGCTAGTGAGTAGCAGTATTAGATAGTAGTAGTGTGATACTAGGAAAGCAGTGGTTGTCGGTTCATTATTCTTTTGCGTTTTGTATATAGCACAAGCCAACGCAAATAACATACACGAGTTTGGCCGCCAGAATCAGCGATGATAATGAAGGTTTGTAGCTTATATGGTATTTTAGTTTCTTATTAACTAATTTGTGCAAGTGGTACCGTACAGGTGATGCCGAGTATAAACAAATATTGTCCAGCACAAAAATCAATGAATCACAATAAGAAAAAATAAAAAAATAACAGGAGAGACTGACCAGAGAGAGTTCTGATGGAGGCACCAGTCCATAAATTGCGAAGCTGCATTTCGATCTTGTTCAAAAACGTTGTCGCTTCATCAAAAGGCCTTTCGAGATCAGATTTATACTTCACCAGCACATCACAGTAAGTTTCCTAAACAGAAAGAAAGAGAGAGAAGACGAATCAGCTACCATGGCGAGGGAAAAAAAAAAATCTGAAGCCCAGAAATCGAAAGAGAGAAAAAAAAACCATGAACTCGTCGAGCTCGGGATCAGCTCCCAAGCATATTGAGGCAACGTCTGGTTGGCAAAGATCATTTTCTCGCCGGATTTCATCTAACCAACACGCTATTTCCGGTGGCGCACCTACCTGAAATGAAGAAACCACAAAACCACAAGAAGTTTCTCATGAAATGTTTTCAGAAAATCATTTCAAAGGATGAAATTCAAATCAGTGTTTATTGAAAACCGTTTCCCCCGCCTCGGATCTTGAAAATCAAAAAATAACCAAACAAAATTTTCCATGAAACAGGCAGGTTTAAAAGCTGAACAGAAAAGTTAAAGAGCAAGGAGCTGCAGATTGACCATAAAAACGGAGGTAATATCTTTCCATTTAGGTTAAAACTTAAAACCACAAATAGAAATAGCAACCACCGTAAAATTTTCCTCTTATTAGTTTTCATGTACTTTGCTAGTACTGACACAAAACTCCATAATTTTCAAGGGCAGAAAACAGTTGTTACAGTAGCAAACGAAATAATCACAATTTATTAGCTTAGACAAAGAGGAAGAGCTCTATAATTCAGTTGTTTGGTTGTTATTTCAAGTGGTTCACCTTCTGGCAATCAATATAAGCTTGAAGCAAGCGAGGATAAGAAGGATGAGAAGCGATTTTGGCTTTGATCAAAGTGGAAAAATCTCCTTCTCGCGGAATTTCGTGAGCGATCGAAGCAGCTTCCGAAATCGCTGAGGCAGCTGAGAGCAACTCGTCCGACACGAAAAGCGGAATCCGATTTTGGAAAGTTTCGGACGAGAGAAAGCTCTGGTAATCTGCAGGTAAAATCAGATTCTCCTGCGATATAAACGCCTTGTCTGAGTAGTCCGCCGTCGAGTGCGGGCCATACATTCCATCCATATTACTGTACTCTGATCTTCTTCTTCTTCTTCTTCTGGAATTAAGAAACGGTAACAAACTCACTCACTGATAATTAAATAGGTAGAGTAGAGTATATATGAAGAAAAGATTTTTTTTGGTTTGAATTATTAATAGAAAAAACAGGTAGTGTGTATTTGCTGGAATTGGAGGAGCAGAGAGGAACTGCAAGTTGTGTTATGGAGAGTGATCTTTTGGCAAACAAGCAAAGGACAGATGTTTATGCTTTGAGGAGTGAGAAACTCCCGTTCTTCTCTCTTTTTTTTTTTTTTTTTATCTCCAATAATTTACTAAGATAAAAAATATTTCAGTAATTAATTTGAGGGGTTTTTTTTTATTTTTTTTCCTTCACACTTCCCTTTATAAATGCTGATACATTACAGCTTTTCCGTCATGATATGCAGTTGAAGGGATGGGATTGTATGCTAAATGCCATCACACAAGCAGTCCTATGGAATCACAAAATTAATCTATTCTATTAGTAGATTAAAATTACTTTTTGTTTTTAGCAAAATTTGGTGGATTGTTTTACATTTTTTTTATATTTTTTATTATTTTCAATTAAATTACTGATTGAAAAATATATATATATATATATACTTTTTTTTTTTTTTCTTAGTTAAGAACGTACGTTCTATTCATTTTGGGTTTTGTTTGATTTCCAAAAGTCACTTCTGCTGCTGCATAGGATGTTTCATAAAGGTGATTTAAAAAGCTAACATTATTCACATTTAGGGTAAGCCTAAATTTCTATATGTTCTCCTCAACTGATCATTTCAATTGACAAGTTTGCCCAATTTGTACAGCACACAAATAAAATAATTATAATAAGATTTGTTACTTCTTCTACTATGGAATAAGTTTCATTCATCGTCTCCTCTTTTAAATTCGATACAGTAGCCTAATCAAATATTAAAAATAATAAAAATAAAATTTTTTGACTAAATCCAAGAATTAAACCTTGCATGAAAAGCTACTACAAATGTATATGCACTAGTTATTAGAAATTCCACTCATATCAATTTGAAAATTATTTCTCATGCTGTACGCCAAGACATAAGTTAATGGTAATTGAATTCTAAAATTGACAAAATGAGAAGTATAGCCATTTATCCACTTGAGATAACAATAAAAAATTATTAAAGTTTTTATAAAAATGTCAAAGTTCACTTTTACCATGAAGCCTAAAATTTTATTTATAAAATTACACTCACAGAACAAAATTTTACATTTATTAATTACTAAATATGGATGATACCTTGGATATATATTTCAAGACAAAATTATTGAATGATAATTTTTATATTTTTAATTATTTATTAAGTATTCAATAAATATATTTTTATAAGATAAAGTGTTGAATAAATGACGAGTTATTAGAATATAAAACTCTTTTTTTTTTTTTTTTTTTTTTTACCTTGTAATATCAATTTATATATCTGAGATTTTGATTAAGGTTTGCAGTACGCAAGTTATTTGGTAAAATGTAATTGTAATGCGCAATCCAACACTAAACCTAAAGTGTACGCAGGAAAAAACATATATAATAATACAAAAATAAAAAAAAGTAACGTTGGAGCCATTAAGCAAAGCTAATGCTTTTTCCTAATTAAAAGAAACAACGGAAAAGTTGGTACCTTTCCATTCAGATGTTATATTGAAATTATAAAGAATTTATATATTTTATTGCATTAGATATTATGCAAATAAAACAGCATATACACCCTTTTCTTTATTAATATATATATATATATATATATATATATATACACACACATAGAATAAACTTTTTATAAAATTATGATAATTTTAAAATATCCCAATGAATGAATAATTTTATATTTTAAAATTTTTTTATAGAGGAGGTTTTATCAACAAAGTGTTACTAGTGAAACAATAGACAATTGCTATCGTAGCTAATAGATCTGTTCGATAATATTAATTATTTTTGTAGTTGTCAATTGTTTTATTAACGTTTAACTATTGATTGTTTTTATAACAGTTTAAATTTAGAAGGGTTAAGTAAAAATAACTGTTTAACTTAAAATTATAAAAAATAATATTAATTCTGAATTTGGAATAAAAAAATAACGGGTATGATTGTAACGAGAAATATAACTAAGAGTTATTATAAATATTATGTTATCAAATGCTATAATTAATAGACATAAGGTCTATTTGACAATTTTTACTATTAGTTATTTCAATAGCTATCAGTTATTTTACTAGTAATTAGTTATTAAAAATTAACTATTAGTAATTAATTGTTTATACGACGGTTTAATATAAAAGTATATAGTATAAATAAGTGTTTGATTAAATGTTTAATATAAAACGATAAAAATAGTGTGAAAGTAGGAAATAAGGTAAAAGCAAGTGATGCGTATAGATGTCAGAAAAAAATTATAAAATATTAATAAAGATAATATTTGAAACACTGAGATCAAATAAAATCATAAAATTTTGATTTAATTAAAATATTAAAAGCGAATAATTAGCATAATTTTACTGAAAAATGACTAAGTCCATAAAATATTCCCATTGAAGGAGTTACATTGGGTGATTATATTCTTTACTTTATTGTGATTGTGATTGTGATTGTGATTGATTAAGGAGAAACACAAGTTGCAACTTTGCAAGTGAAAAAATAAAAATTAATGAATGTAATTACCGGGGTAAAATTGTAAATTCATGTTAATATTATCATAATATGAAAAGGAAAAGACTATAAATAATAAAAACTAATTACGTAGTCACGTGAGAATATGCATAAGCAAGTAAATATCATGCTTGATTTTGTGCTAGTTAGTATAAATGAGAAAGAACCACAAGTTGTCATAAAAAAAAAAAAAAAGCTATAGCCAAAAAGGGTAAAGAATAGGCCAAAATGCATTTCCTACCTCGTATCATTCTAATATTTTAATTTTAAATTTTATTTCCAACCTCTAGCATTGTGACTATCGTTACCATATATGTAAAAATACAAAACTATTCGTCCTTCCAACCTTTTAAAATTATTATACTTAGAATACTTTTATAATAAAAATAAATAAAATTTAAAATTTAAATATATTTTTAAAAATAAAAAATTTATTTATAAATAAATTATACATTTTTAACTTATATTTATAGTGTAGCCTAATGCTTTAGTAGTAGGTTTTGAGTTCAATTTCCATGATCTCTATTGACTATGGGCAAGACACTCATAATTTAATGTAAATGCACGTTTAATCCGGTAATAAATTGATATTTAAATCTTGTTTAATACGCTAAAAAAAGAAAGAGAGATGGGACATTTGTTTATTATAGACAAATGGCGAGGGACATGAGTTGACAAATTCCAAGTAGAAATGATGAAATATCAGTGGTGCTACTGCCACCTGAACATGCTTCAAGTAATTAAACTATATTACCCAATCATTTCATTTCTAAAAAAATAAAAAAAAATTGAACGGTCCATTTTTTTCCTCCACTACCTTACTTGGCCTAACAAGTTAACCATTGCAATAGAGAGAATAGTCAAATAAATTGAGAAAAAAAAATCGTCAATGACACGTATTATGCTTTATTATTTCGATAGAATATTTTAAATCAAATTTTTATTTTTTTATAATGATTTATTATTAGATTTTTTATATAAAAATATAGAATAAATTGTTTTCATCTTAAATTTATATACAATTCCTTTTAAAAAAATTTACTATTTAATTTTTCAATTAATATATATTATATACACTATTTATTTCTTTCTATTTACTATTTTCATCAAAATTTAATAATTAAAACTTTTTTTAACAGTTTTTTCGGCTTTTGTTTTCCAAAAAATAGATATCTAATTATAGGATTCCGCAGTAAATATTTTTTATACTATATTTGATTTGTTGTTTTAAAGTAATAATTGCTCGAGGTAAATAAGTCACCAGCTTTGGAGAACACGAAGGTTTGAAACATCGTGCCCGGCTCTTTGGCGCTTTTGATCTTTTGCTTCTAAGCAACTGTTTGGTGCTTGTCAAATTGACTGATTGATTGATCGATTGATTGATTGACTTATCAATTTTGGTTCATTTTAGCGGGCAATTTAACTGACAAATAAAAAGTAATTTTGTTTCCTCCCATTGCTAAAACGACTGTATTTTCACCCCTTATTAATCATACACCGTTCGATTGCTTCTGGCGCGACTTCCAATACCGATCCTACGGTTTTTATTAAAACTCACGAAAAATTAAAATTACCCTTGCAGTACCATTTGTGTTTTCCAGTTTCAAGGGGTAATTCTGAAAAATTAACTTAACTGTTTTAATAATTTTTTTGTGTTTTGTGTTGAAGTTATTTGACTGAAGACCGTAAAAATAATTATAATATACTTCCTTATATGATTCTTAACTTGTATTTTTTAATAATTTCTTAATCTCTCTGTTTTGGTTAATTACAACTTTATCCTTCTAACTTCAAATGAAAATAAGTTTATCCCTAAAGCAAAGAAGCTGTGAGTAAAGCAATAGAGAAAAGAGTCATACCCGGAAAACTTCAATTGGGCATTGTCTTTGAGACCATTTATGAGCAATTAATGGGAATCCACAGAATCAAAGCAGAGGACAAAATTTGGTAGTTTTGATAGGATATGGATTGCCATTTTTAGAGGGAAAATGTAGCAATAATTTGTATAGACAAGTCCAAGAGAGGAAAGGAAAAGATGTTTGAGTGCAAAAATGGGCGCTCAAAGCCAAATTTGAAGGCTTGAAGCCTTTATATAGAATTTTCAAACAAAGTAAATACCATCCCCACATAAACCCACTTCTCTTTGGAAATGCTTCCCTCATTAGATAAGTTTTTTTTTTATTTTTTTTTATGCTTCAAACTTCCAAGGTCGATTGAGAGCATATGGTGTATATATTTATATAGGAGAATCATATGCCAATTAGGCTTCATTTGGTTAGTTTTCTTTTTATTATTTTGGAAGTAAAAGAAAAAAAAAAAAAGGCATGTTTGTTTACAAATAATAATCAAATTAGTGTGGTCAACAGAACTTTTATTTTATATGATTTAAATTCTGAATTTTGAACAGGGAATGATTAAAAAAAATATATAGAATGAATTATATTTTAGCAATGCAGGCATGTGCACATTTCTTATTTTTTTTAAAATTCTACACCGGTATCAAGTATGCACGTGTGTTCCCAACTAACTCCCTTAACGATTTCATAATTTGTTTTGTTTCCATTGATTTTTACTCTTTTGAAGTAGGTTGCGGTCCAAAATCAGACTGGCTCTGTACAGGTCCTTTATGTAATGAAAATGTCCAAAAAAAAGGAAAAACCAAATAGCTTCCTTTGTGCCTCTTCATATCCAAATCCAAATCTACAAAGTGTTTTCATCAATCCTTTTCAAAATCTTCATCAAAACTCACCCTATTTTTGAATAGGATAATTATTAATTAATTGAAATTTTTTTTTCTGAATTTACAAAATACTTTTAATTATAAGTGGAAAAAAAAACCATAATTTAATGCATGAGAAGATAATTCATCGATGATCAAACTATTGGCACAACAATGCTTTATTTTGTTCACACTTGTAATAAGCAGAGACAACTGGAATGATGAAATTTGAGAGAATTATAAACTTTTTTTACGTTTTCTCTTGTTCATTGAAAATTTCTATGGATTGAAAATTTCTATGGATTGAAATAACACGACATGCTACATAATAGGAGCAATCCAACTTTTAACTCATCAAATTGGTGAAAGCTCGTAGTCGAAATAACTTCAACTCAAGATTTTTTATTTTTTATTTAATGAGAAAGCCGATTAAAACATATATGATTGGTTATTATTATTTGACTAATGACGGTATATAAAGATAACATTACATTAAAATTATGCGATAAAAAACTAATTGGCATTGGGTAGCTATCATCTTTACATTTTAATTAGCCAAAGCAAAATAAAGTCTAAATATTGCATTTAGAGATGTCATTTAATAATAATTTAAAATAAATAAAAGAAGGAGAAGAAAAGTTCACTAATCCCCGCAACGTTCGATGGTGCATTTTAAGAAAAGTTATCATCAAGAACAATTGCAAGTCAAAATGTACGTGGCACAAATTCCTATCTCAAAATAGCATTAGAGTCATTGTCAAGAGATACCCATTTGAAGATATGTAGCCATAGCTATGATTAATTAGTTGCTAATAAGATAAATTTTTTTACTAATTGAATATTTAAGCACAAACCACGACCAACCTTAAGCCACGTTTAAGAAACAACCGTAATTAATTAATTTTACCACCAATCAAAAATTAAAAAGTACCTTTAACCCGACAAAATGTTTATGCTTTTGGGTCCATAAGTTCACATGTTTAACTTCAATTGGCTTATTAGGCAGCCTAAAAAAAATGCTTGTAATCCAATTTGATCTTCCGTAATCATACCTTAATCTTACCTTTTACGTGCAATCTATTAGGCATAAGCATTTAATTAATTATGGGTAAAAAATAAAATGAGTGGGTCAAGGGAGAGTCTTTGATTGACTTTTAGCTTTCTTGATAATTTGTCCAATTAAAGCACAGCATTAGCAGGATGATTAGTTCATGCATGTCCCTTGGCTTTTGGAATTTTATTTTATTTTTTTTTTTTTGAAAATTGTTATTCTTTTGTTTTAAAGGCAGTAAAAAATGTTATCATACTAATATTTTGTTGGGTATAATTGGAAGTTGACTATTTTAAGCAGTAGTCAACGGAATAAAAGTTGGAGATTACACTTTTTAGCTCTTAATCATCAATTCCCCTTTCTCTATTTTTGCTTCATTGGCTCAATTATTGTTTGTTAATGGGATTGGCTGTACTTTGCATATTATATTTTCTTTCTTTAGTCTATAATATCACATGCAAATGTATCCTTTGACCCTATGCTTAGAGTTAAAAGAATATATGCATAAGAAAGATATTGAGAGAGAAAATCAATTTTTAATCTCTATCAATATGCATAATATTAGCATTATAAACAAAAAAAATTATAATTTTTATCACTAAATTCACGTTTTTAATACCGAGTCGCTATTTGATAGGTTAACCCTCCTTCAAATAATAATAATATATATATATATATATATAAACATTTTGATAGAATATAGTGAAATTTTAATTATTTTAAGATGAATGAGAAAAACGGTGTGTTTGTGTTAAAACAAAAAGCTGAGTTACAAGAGAGAAGAAAGATCTTCTTAAACTAATAAGATAATAGGTATTTAGAGTTCCAATATGCTAATAAACAATTAGACAAAGATGGTCCATATGCTGTCTGCCATAGAAAGCAGTAGTTGATTAGAGTGTTTGTTTGTATTAATATTGCTAATTAATAAGATTGTCATGTTCTTGAAATATGTTCAAAATTCAAAAATCTCGGAATTTGTAGTAATATTGCTAAGTAAGCATTTGATTTCCTCTTTGATAAATAGGTTCTAAAATCCAGAGTATTAGAAAAAGAGGAACAGAGTGGTTGAAAAATTAAAAAATAGAGCACTGTACAATACAGTGCAAGACAAAAACCAGAAAAACACAATTTCTGGTCAAAAGGAAGTAAAGATTCTGTAATAGCCATCTTTTTTCTAAATTCCAAACCAGTTCGTAGAGACAAAAGTTGTAAGTGGGATCAACTTGGAAGGTGTTGCTACAATTTCATTTCATGTTTATTAATCTAACTAATGATCAGGAACATTCCCATTA
This sequence comes from Jatropha podagrica, assembly GCA_947857235.1. Classification (NCBI taxonomy): domain Eukaryota; kingdom Viridiplantae; phylum Streptophyta; class Magnoliopsida; order Malpighiales; family Euphorbiaceae; genus Jatropha; species Jatropha podagrica. Next base: position 73,677 of record CANUEP010287882.1, on the reverse strand, counting down.
TCTTTTGACCTAAACCATCATATACTTAATTAATTAATTACAAGATAATAATCTATTATCTATGGTGGGTCGCTGCGCCTTAATTTGCCGTCTATCATTCTATCACTTAGCCCCATTGGTACACTGTAACACAAACAATAATAATAATCATATTGAAAAGAATAATAAAATTTTTATCTAAACAAATCCTGATTATGTTTTTTTAGAAAAATACTAATCAATAATAAATTCTAATGAGCATAGCAAAACTGAACAAGATCAAGAGGAGGAATCAATGACTTCCACTCTAGAACGAGGTATTTCTTGTAAATTGTAATTGAGGTGTTGGTGGCGGCTCCGGGGAGGTTGAAGTTTGGAAAATGAGAGGTGGCGATGGAGACGTGCGAGAAAGGGTGGACAATTGCATCCACATAAACATCGTTTCTCATACGGATCATATGGATGACCTCTCGGTTCTCCTCTTGCTAGGAATACGTTTAACGGCAACCGCACTGTAGACTTTCTGCACTCCGGAAGACAAACACAATCACAGTTAGATTCAGAATCAGGAATCGCTAAGATTCTTGTCGAGCAAATTAACAGAAGCAGCGCCACCGTGAAATTCTGAGTTCCCATTTTTTTTCTTATATAGAATTTGAACTTTTATGGTTTAGCGTATTGGGTATTTATAGATGCTCATAGCATTTGAAGTTTGAAATCATCTAATAACTAGAATTTTAATTCCTAAACAAGTTCAATTTCAGTATGATTCTGTTCTCTCACAATTCAAATTCATCTCCCACATTGTACGGATTTCTATCACAGTTAAACTGCCATAGCCACATTCGGGCTTATGTGGTTTCTGCCATTACTATTTAAGCCCATTGGTCCTGATGGGCTTAATATGGGCCGTGCCTATATGAATATCCGTAAGTCGGTTATATCTGATTTCTACTACGTTTATGAGAATCGGGCGTGAGAGATTTTCAAGATAAACAGAGTTGACATGGCTTCTCTTCATCTCTGTTTACCTTCAATATACAGTTCACGACCTCACATTTCTCAGTTCAATTACCGGCTGGTTCGATGCGCTAACGAACGCCGGGAGATCTTTAGCCGCATTTCTCCTGTTTATGATAATGTGCAACCAATTTTCACCTTTTGTTTCTTTCCATTTTATGTTCTTTTGTAATTCTTTTAATTTTTCTTTTTTGGTCTGAACTCGGAACAAACAGTTGAATGATTTGCTGAGTTTGGGTCAACATCGAATATGGAAACGAATGGCTGTATCCTGGACTGGGTATGCTTCTTTATTATTATTTTTAAATTTTTTTGTTATGATGTTTTTGGATAGTAAAGAAATCATGCGTTAAATAGAGCAAAGATGGGAGACAATGCCTTGGATTTGTGCTGTGGAAGTGGAGATTTGGCATTTCTTTTGTCTGAGAAAGTTGGCTCCTATGGCAAGGTTTGTTCTTTCTCATTTTAGCGTTTATATGTTCTTAATAATGTTTCTTGATCATTAAGTGTATTTAATGAGTTTTTCTTTTGAGAGGGAGATTTTGATGCTTGTAGAGCCAAGTTGTTAAGATGGATTATGTTCAATATTCATTTTTTTTTCTTGGGAAATGATAATTTTAGTGAAGAAAGTACTATAATGAACTTTTAATTGTGATTTGGATGGAGTATGATTATAGAGAAAAGGGCTGCTTTGTTGAGTAGCATAGGTCTAATGAAGAAAGGAGGCTATTTTGTTGTTAAAATTGTGCCATTGTCTGTAAATTTATGCAGCATAACAATGTTCTACAATCTACATTACCATCTCTTTTGGGTGACAATTTGTAGGTGACTGGTGTTGATTTCTCAAAGGAGCAATTATTGATTGCTTCATCCCGGCAACAGTTGCTTTCAAGGGACTTCTACAAGAACATCGAGTGAGCATTGGTATATATCAATTAGGTGAAGGAAAATTTTTAATGTTTAGTGATTTAGGAGCATGCTTTCGAGGGCTGGAAAAATAATTCATTGGATAATGTTTTATTCAATTCTTTGTGATTCATTTAGAACCATCAAGTTTTATGATTACAGTAATGTTGATGTTATGGTACCCTATAAAACGGGTTGTTTCTTGTAATAACCACAGGTGGATTGAGGGTGATGCAACTAATTTGCCTTTTTCTGATTGTCAATTTGATGCTATTACTATGGGTTATGGACTACGAAATGTGATAGATAAGAAAAAGACCATGCAGGAGATGTTTCGAGTCTTGAAACCAGGTGGCCTATTTTCTCTGCAACAGCTTTAAATATATCCAACAAAATGAAAGTTGATTAAACTTATCATTCTTGCTTTTACAGGTGCAAAAGTATCTGTTCTTGACTTCAATAAGAGTACTCAACCATTTATTTCTTCTTTTCAGGTATAGAGTTACAAAATAAAAGGCTTTTCCTTTTTGCTATTACAATTCTAGGCATATGATGTTTCTAATTGTACCTCAATAAATGAAATCCAGTGGTTATCAATGCAGTTGATGTTGTTTATTGTTTACTTTGTAGTTGTGGGAAATGGATATTTCTTACAAAACTTTTTTTTTATCATGTTAAGTTGTCAACTGACTTATAGTTTGGTAGTTGTTACTATACATTTGTTACAAAACTTTTTTTTATCATTTTCTTTACATAAGGATTGGATGATCGACAATGTTGTTGTTCCTGTGGCATCTGGTTATGGTCTTGCAAAGGAGTATGAATACTTGAAGGTTTCAATCAGAGAATTTTTAACAGGTACGTTTCCCACTATAACTTGTTCATTTTTTTTCTTTTTTTCCAGTGGATCGATGTGTATGATTGTAAACAATAAAATCTTGAATACCTACCAAACCTCACTCCTATTTAAAATACACGGTTGCTTTTTTTTTTTTTCCTCCATTAATTATATTTCCATTCAAAGGTCATTTTTTTACTTGTCTTGTTTCCCTTGCCAAGAGCTATGATAAAACTTCTATTTGTTTGATGTGTCAGACTTTAGTACCTGCTATGTTTAAAACTTTGAACGTGTGCAAAACTGCTAATACATTCCCTAGGAACACATCTACTCTTGTGAATTCCTTTTTGTTTACTGGGGAATAATGGTGCGTACTCTTGATACAGGCAAGGAATTGGAGAAACTTGCTCTGGAAGCAGGGTTTTCTACTGCCAAACATTATGAGATTAGTGGAGGCCTAATGGGGAACCTAGTAGCCACACGGTAGACAAGGTCGGTGCTTGGCATGTGGCTATTTGCCGGAGTGATAAAGGGCATACTATAAAGGGGGATTTAGTTGTAGTCCATACTGTTGACTGTGAGCTTAGAGATCAATGTTTTTTGAAGTTGCAGAATTTAGCTACGTGACTAATAATTTAATCAGTCCTGTTTTCCTTGAATAATTTCTTCCTATCTTTATCCATTCTCTCCTCAGCAGTGAACTTTCTTAAACCTTCAAGAAAAGGTACTTCAAAATTTCAAAATTATGTTCAATGTTGGACAAGCTGAGATTTATTCATTTAAACAAAATTTGTCAGTTAGTAGAAATACATATTTACGGCATGATATACTTTTCTCTCATTTCACAAAAAACATTTAAACGTTGGCATTACTATCCTCAATTTCATACCTACAAGTCATCCGATGCCTGCCAATTCGCATGTTATTGCTGACCGCTTAAGTGCCCTGACAGCTTCCTGAAAATGCCTGTGGCATATGCTTCAGTGAGGTGTTAGAGTCACCGAAGAAGCTCAACTTCTTTCACTTTTATCAGAATTACAAATTTGATAACCCCTGAACCTCCTCCTCCAGGTCATCTTGGATAGAAGGAACTATTGGTGACAGTTGCAATTGATGCAGAAAGGCCAGAATTAAGTGGGTGCCATGGATCCTCACATGTGTCGTTCAGTTCCATAGTCCTTTCGTCTATGAAAGGGGGATTAGCAGGTGCTGGGAGATTATCCTCTGTAGTTAGCATCTGTAGCGTCTTTGCCATCGTTGGTCGAAGTGATGGCATCTCTTGTGTACAGAGTAGTCCTATTTGCACTACTCTATAAACATCATTCTTTATATTACTGTTATAGTGGTTATGTAACATTAGGTTTGGGTCATAAAACTCGTCCACATTCCCTGTCTGAAATTTCTTCCACGTCTGTTTTCAAAAAATTAAAAAGATAAATACATTAATTGATCTTGTTCTTCATTTGTGTGTAAAGATTAAATGGAACAAAAAAAAAAAGAATCAAGAAAAAGTGAGATTCTTGAAACTTACAAGTGTAACTAGGCTATCGGTATATTCTGAGCTTTTGCTCCGGTTGTTCTGCCTTCCCGTGACGATTTCCAACAAAAGCACACCAAAGCTGTAGACGTCTGCTTTTTCTGTTAACTGGCCATGAGCCAAGTACTCTGGGGCCATGTATCCACTGCACATATATAATTGAAATTATCACTTGTTCGAATGTGCATATGCATAAGATAATGCTATGTTCATATATAAATATTCAAACTAAACATTGCAAGTTACTGGAATTCATGTTCAAGTGACTGACAAACAATAGATATACTCACAGTGTTCCTGCGATAGCTGTGCTGATATGACTCTTATCTTCTTGGAAAGACCTGGCCAAGCCAAAATCTGCAATTTTAGCACGGAATCTTGAATCCAATAATATGTTGCTGGCCTTTATGTCTCTGTGAATGATCCTGATCTTCGAGTTTTCATGAAGGTAGACTAAACCTTCCGCTGTTCCAATGATAATATCGTATCTCTTCTCCCAAGTTAGTACTTTGCCTTTGTTCTGATCTGTCATTTTAGACATTAAGCATTATAAGCGTTAAGTTCAAGCTCAACGTTAAGTTCAAGCTCAACTCAGTAGTCTATGGTCTTAGAATTTTAAAATATCAACTAAGAATGGCTATGCATAGAGTAGCTTTATTTGATGTGTGATATAGGAATTTTTTCAATCTCAGATAAGCTTTATATGTGAAATTCAGGTACTTGCCGAATATAAAACGATCAAGACTCTTGTTTGGCAGGAATTCATAGACAAGAAGGCTTTCAGGACCAGAACAACTGCATCCCAACAACCTGACCAGATTTTTGTGCTCCAGAGTACTTATGATGTTAACCTCATTGTAAAAATCTGCTGCTCTGTGTCTGTTGTTAAAGAAAAGTCTCTTTACAGCAATCTCTCTTCCATCTGGCAACACTCCCTGATTGAAAGAAAAAGGGCAAAGTGGTTTGCACAATTACTAAATTTGAAAAGGTGAACAGAAAAAAAAAAAGAAAAAAAAAATTGAAACCTTATAAACTGATCCAAATCCTCCTTGTCCAAGTTTGTTGGCATCGTCAAAAGATCCTGTAGCCTTCTCAAGTGTAGAGTACTTGAAGTTCAAGCTACTGTCATTAAGGGTTTTAACCAACTTTCGTGCATCATTTGAACCTGGAAAATCAAGATAAAAGCATTCCGGAAAATGCACAAGACCGAAAGGATAATACATAATAATACCTACATGCATTAGTAGCCATTTTCTTGGACAACCATCCATTAATTGACAATTATCTGCTATACTGGAGATTTCACTTTGCAGAAGCAAATAGAACAAAGTTCACTTACCTCTTCTCTTCATCTGTATATATCTGTGCTTCCAAATATAAACTCCTATAGTTATCCCAACTCCTACAACCACCAAAGAACTAACAACTGAAACGACTATCACAATAATGCTCCCTGCAATTAGCAATTCCAAACTTAGGCCATATTAATAAAAAATAAAATGTTGAACTTCCACATTAATACAAGAAAATACATTTTCTTTACCTCGAGAACTGTCATTTCTTAGCTCCGGGTTGAGAAAGTCTCTGTCCGAGTACCTTATAAAACATCCAGTATACAATGCCCTCCCTTCTGAAGCAGGCAAACATTTCAGTATGGATGCACTAGCATTCTCCAAGCACGCCCTGCAAGCGCTTGCATTCAATGTCCTCCAGCAATCAGCTAACACGTAAGCTGATTCATTTGTCCCTTGAACTGCTACTTGAGCCCTTGCATAGCCTTGACTATTCGTTGCACTTGAAACTGCAGTCGATAAAGCCAGTTCAGCTGATTCCCCAAACGTAGAATTCTTCTTCGTTTGATTTCCGCAGATAACTTCATCTAAAGGTCCTCTATACTCCTCAAAGAAACTATAGTTTTCAGATCTCATAAAACAGCCATCGAGAAAAACCCGACCTCCATTATAAGGATAGCATTGGGGTAGAACTGTACGTGCCTCGGCATAGCATAATACACAATCAAGTAAAGAGAGGTCTCCGTAACATTGAGCAAGCCCATAGTTAGTATCAGGTCCTGAACCTGTAACTGCTACTCCAAACCCTGAAGTGCGCATTTGCTCACTGATATTCTCCATTGTAGCAACAAAATTGGGTACAAAGATAGAAGCATTGTGCTCAAGCTGGCGTCCACATGTAACTTTCACTTGCTGGGCTCTAGGATCCCCCATCGCTCTCTCATATGTTAATAAAAAACCAACTAAACAGAAGAAAATGCATTGATGATGGACCAAAAGGATATTTTCCCTCATTTTGCCGTTGAAATTATCAGGCTACCTGTTCAAGATGGAGCCTAGTTAACCATCAAAGTACTCGAAGATAATAAAATTGAAACAAGGAATTAAAGAACAGAAATTAATTTGACAAAAGTGGAATATTCTGCAACAAATTGGAAGAAAGCTCTTCCATGTTCATGGAAAGAAGGCTTCAATTTCATCAAAGAATTAAACATTTCTTTCTATAGCTGAGCAATTATTCTAGGCATATCAACTAACCCAAGATGGGATATAGAAAATCCAGGAGAGAGACCAACGTCTAGTCAAAAAGAAGAGTATAAAACTGAGACAGATACGACACAGTTGGTACTGAGTTGGCAGTAGAAACTTAGAAGGATGATTGCTTATTTTGATATTTCAGATTCTCAAGTCAAAAAAGGCGAGTCTTGGATTGGATATTGCACAAAGTGCTATAATTTACAGCAATCCAGTTTAAGAGTTTCTTGGTTTCACACACTCTAGTCCAAAATCCAAATTCAAACAAACATTACCTCGAACGGTATGCAGGCCACCAAAATTAGCAATTAAGATTCTATAACTTAAAGGAAAAAAGTTTAACAAAAGATTAAGAGCATGGGGTTTTTCAATCAACGCCGTTATGCCACCTAACCGTACTGAAAAGGGAAATAAATGGTGAAAAAGTTTTTTCGCAGCCCCTAAAATTGACATTTGAAAATAACGGAACTGAAAAAAATCCAGACAACAAGGCCACGTCTCTGGGGGACATTTCAATAAGGAAATTCCAAAAATGTTGTCGGTAAGTATGAAATTATGAAAGTCTGCTCAACCAACTTCTTCAATTATCCAATTCAAATGGACCCCGGTGTGGGGGCCGTTGCCACCACCACCAACGGCCACCGCCAACTTAAATTTCCATTGTAGTATTAGTAGATAAATGAATTATTCAAGATAACAGCAGCTTTAATTTTCTACTTCCTAACTTCACAATTATATATACTAAATCAAATCAAATCCTTTGAACTATCGCTAAGCAGTGATGAAACAGACATATACTGACCAATGATTTCAAAAAAGCTAAGCATATGATTTGAATCACATGGACAGGATATCATTATCCGTTTTTGCCATCTAGATTGAATTTGTCTTCAGAATAACGAAAGGCAATAAATAAGCAAATAACAAACAAGCTAGTTTCTTTCATCATCTTAAAAACTATTCTGGGTTTTAGTTCCTTTTGGATCAAGTAAATACGTAAAATTCTATCATTATTACGTTTTCCATGTCTTCTTTTTCATCAAAGTTGAAACAGAGATATTACTAAATCAGATGAAGACTGGAATCTGAAATAGAATTAGAAACGGAAACGAAAATTCAAAATTCGTACCTTTTTGTGCATTAGAGGAAGCTGAAATGAAAATTCTGGAGGTGTCTGCGAGAAGAAGAGTTCTATACTGAAACTAAAAAGAAAAAGACGAGAGAGGGTTTAAGGGAGATAAAAATTTTGAAGATTTTTGTTGTTGCAGAAGTCAAAGGTGAACATGGGATGTTCGAATTTTCTTGATTAAAGTTGAAAAGCAGAGGAAAAAACTGGGGAAGACAGAAGAAAGTCAGTTTCAAACGTATGAAAGTTCAAATAATCAAGCCATTGAATAACCAAACGTGCAAAAACGCGGTTAGAGACTCAGACTTTTACCAGAGGCGGATCCCAAGTTTTCTTCTTATTATGTTCGTTTCTTGTAGATTTACCATTTCATCCCTTGTTTCCGGCTACAGAAGTGAGGGCATATTTTACACTTCAAAAAAAAAAAAAATATATATATATATATATAACTAGTACATGCCTGTGCATAAATATTTTTATTTATAATTTTAGAAATATTGTGATGATATTTTAAAATATAAAATTTAATTAAGAAAAAATTTATAATTTAAATTATTTATAATTTTATATTAGTTAATTTTGTTGAAAATTATTTAAATTAAAAAATATTTATTTCAAATTCAAAACATTAATGTAATTATATAAAAATTAACGTCTATAATAAAATTAAAATATATATATATATTAAAAATAATTTATTTTAATTTATTTTTAAATTAATAAATTTTTTTAGATGATATTAAAAATAATAAAATAAATATACAATAGAAATTTAATCATATATATATATATATATATTCTTAATAATAATTTTATATAAACCATTTTCTTTTATAAATTATCAAATTTTTTGTAATTTGATAGAGCAAGAGAAATTATAAAAGAAAAAATATATCAATATCTAAAAAAAAAATTGCATAAGAGTTATTGAAATTATATAAAACAAATTTATCTTACTAAATCTCACAGAGCTCTTTCTATTTATAGTATAATAATAAGCAATTAATAACTATTAAATATATAATTATTAAAACTAATAAAAAACTAGATATTGCAATTTTAAGACAAATAAATATTAAAATGTTTGGATATTTATTATTAATAAAACTATCAATAAATATTTTTACCATTAATCTTTTCTATCATTCTTTCAAATATAACATTTTTCATTAATAATAATAAATAATAACTATAATTGATTATAATGATATTCAATATGAATATTATAATAATATTAATTTAAAAGATAAGTTATATATATATATAGAGAGAGAGATTTGATCACAAAAAAAAGTTTGAATTTATGAGTTTTTTTTAAATTTAGTAAATACTTTTAATTTTATCAATCAATACCCTGTATTTATTTTTCTTTATCAATTGTAGCCTCTGTCTAAAATCTGTCAATGTTTGCTGATGTGTTCGTTAATGGGATCCAATATTTTCCATATCACGTCCATGTAGATATGCCACGTAAAAAAACTAACTAAAAGCTTAATCACCAAAAAACGCCTGAATTTGTGAATTTTTTTCAAATTTAGCAGATACTTTTAATTTTGTCAATCATACCTGCTATTAATTGACAAGTCATTTAAAAAAATATCTAATGGGTTTACAAGTCATACAAAAATATCTAACATTTATTTATTTTAAAAAATAACAAGCAAAATGTGAAAATACTGAAGATAATATCTTACTGCTAAAAGATATTGTTTAATGTATTTTTATATTAAAGTTAGCTTTTTATATGGCGCATCCACGTGAGTGTGATCGGAAAAAAAAAAAACGGGCCACATTAATAGACACATCAGCAAACATTAACAGATTCTGAATGGAAGCCACAATTAACAAAGAATACAAACAATATTAATTAATTAAATATTATATGATTATTTGTAGATTGTAGTCATAATTTTCACCAACTATCTTCCTCATAATCAATCACATACTAATTTGGCCACTTGATCTCATTTCAAGGGCTAAATTACCATATTATACTATTATTAGCTAATGTCAATTAATTAAGAAATATTTTTAGAATAAATTATGACCGTTAAGCGCAAAAAGTCAAGACCTACCGCCACTGACCTTGTATTACAGCCCTAAATTCCTCATTTTGCACTACACTCCATATCACCGTTTAAGATTAGAGTCTACGCACTTTGTAGTTTCTGTCTTCCATCCATATTCTTTTAATCAAGTGTGTGTGATTAGCCGGTAACGGTAAGCAATTCTCGGCTTCTAATCAAGAATTGAATCAAATCAATTTATTTCGATTGAATTCTCATAATTGCTTTACAAAATATTTTAAATCGTTTTTGTTTGGTTACCATATATAACCAATTAAAATTATAAATTTAAAATAACTTATTTGATTTGGAATAATCAAATTTAAAATTAATCAAACTAATTTAATTTGGTTTAGATCAATTCTTATGCATTGATTTCGAATTTAAATACCATAAAAATACATTCGGATAAATTAAAATCTAGTTAATTCGGTTTGATTAATCAAATGCTCATCCCTGTTAACTGGTTATCAAATCGTAACAAAGTAGTCAATTGAATAATTAACTAACGCATTTCAAAGTCTAAGCATATGCTAATCTACAGTACAAATCACTACCAGAAATCTAATATTTTTCTAGAGAGAAAGGTCGATAAATGGGAATTTCACCATTTTGGAAAATCCCACATCACAAATGGGAATTTCTCAATTTCATTATTGTTTATTAATTCTATGGATGAACAATGGAATGTGAAATTCCATGAATCCAAACCACCACTATGTAGATTAAAAACAAATGAGTTGAAGCAGCAGGAGTTAGAATTCAAATAACTGAGTTTTTTTTTTAAAAAGCAACCTCTTTAGAATACTTAAAATTTTACATTTAAAATGATTTAAGTAAAGTTTAATAAGATAGTTCCACTGCGATTTCAAGTTTTTTTCCCCTTAAAATGCACAAATTCAACTTATTCAAATGAAAAAAAAATTAATGATGATTAAATTAATTTTGCATCAAAATTACACCAAAAAGAATATCCAGAAAATTTCAAGCTATTTACATCATTAGCTCTATAGCATTACAAGAAAGAATCATCACTATTTATATACTATATATTTAACAACAATCAATATTAACAGTGGATCATTATATAATCAGCTCAGCTGGTTTTAGTTGATCAAAAGTGAACCGCCTAGTCTCAAATGTGAAACAGAGTTTCTGCAAGTTGAAGGATTATCTGGGCTCAATCCAGCTTTGTGTCATGCTGTTTCCTGAAGACTGAGTGTAAGACTCAGGTTGAGAACTAGATGTGGCAGGTCTGATTTCTGAACTATCACTTGCAGGATTGAGAAATGGTGGTTGTGTTGGCTGAGGAATTTCATGGCTATTATTAAGCATTTTAACAACAATTGACATTGCTGGACGCAGTTCTGCAGAAGCTTGTACACAAAGTAGGCCTATTTGAAGTAGCCGCGACGCTTCCTCCTCTTGAAAATTACCTTCTAACTTAGGATCAACAGCTTCACATAGTCTTCCACTTCCATACAGTGTCCAAACCTTTTTAAATGAACATAAATAAAAGGTTAACGACAGTGTAATCTTGTAAATTAAGAATTTAATGCTATCTGTCAAAGACAGTTAACAGTTACCATTTGCAGGATGGAACCAGAGTCTTGAACAAAGGCATTGTTCCTCTTTCCACTAACTACTTCCATTAAAAGAACTCCGAAACTGTAAACATCAGCCTTCTCAGTCAGTTTGCCACGAATGACATATTCTGGAGCCATATAACCTCTGCAGAAGCAAATTCAGCCAACTGCTTTAATGCACATGTTCAAATGTAAATATCACAAAAAAAAAGCATCAGTGGCCTTTTAACTTACAATGTACCAGCAATTAAAGTGGTGATGTGAGTCTTATCTTGCGGAAATAATCTTGCAAGTCCAAAATCAGCAATCTTCGGTGCAAAGTCTTCACCAAGCAGAATATTGCTTAATTTTATATCTCTATGTATTATTCTCAGCTCAGTTTCCTCATGAAGATAGGCCAAACCCTCAGCTGTGCCCAATATGATGTTATACCTCATCTCCCATGACAAAGGCTGAACGTTATTTTTGTCTGAGCGAAATTAATGAAGATTAGTACATGCACTTGTGAATAAGAGTGAAATCTTTACGCAAGAGTTCAGAGATTAAAAAAAGCAAATACCAAAGAGATAATCCTGAAGGCTTCCATTCGGTACATATTCATAAACAAGAAGGCTTTCTGGTCCTGTAATGCTACATCCCAGCAATTTCACAAGATTCTTGTGTTGGATGTCACTAATCAAATTGACTTCATTAAAGAAATGATCTACCCATTGCCTTGTATTGAACAAAAGCCTCTTTATAGCAACAACTGTTCCATCAGGCAATACTCCCTGATAAACCAATTGGGAAAAATAGAAAAAGATGTGAATTAATTCCAAGATTAAGGATATGGTTCACAGCAATTAAGGGCTAAAAACTTAATTAACCTTGTAAACTGAACCCGATCCTCCTTGTCCCAGCTTAGTGGAACTGTGAAAGTAATTAGTGGCTCTTTCAAGAGATTCATATGAAAAATTAAGCTTGGAATTATTCAGGGTAGTTAATAAAGCACCAAGTTCGTTCCTTTCTGCGGCAAATTCCACATCAAAGTAGCAGATTAGACTTTGTATTGACAGCTGACATCGAAAAAAAAAATTTTCTGTGCTAATTAACCGTACTTACGCCTCCTCTTTTCTGCAATTCTCTTCTTTCCAAAGAATACAGCGGTGGAAACAATCAATATTACAGCCACAGTAGAAGATATCACAGCCAGTATAACCGCCAAGTGGCTTCTTCCTGGTAGTAGTCACCATTAAGGTAATATCATGTCAAAATGTTCCAAATGGTATATAGTCAAGCAAAAGATTTTCAGGTTCCGGCAGTAGAAAGAAAGTTGCTTAAATGTGTGCATCATATTTTCCCCAGCTGAGTACCACTACATTATTGAATTAAATCGACACATACCTAATCCATCCAATTTAGACTTGAAAATTAATTACCAAACTTACAAATTAAGTACTGGCTTTGATTTACAATAAAGATGCCAAGCAAGGTAAATTCAAACTTGGAAATATAAAATCAATTTACCTCCATTTCCCACATTTGCAGTTCCTGAATTGTTGTAAAATTTTTGAGGAGAGTACCTCAGGTAACAACCAGCATTCAGAACCCTTCCTTCTTCCTTTGGAGTACAATTAGCAATCTTAGAAACAGCATTTGCCAAACAAGTCTGACAAGAACTCGCATTTAGCAATTCCCAGCATTGAGCCAATCCATAAACTGAAACATTCCCTCTATTCACAAATCCCACAGAAAACCCATCACTTTTGGGGGCTTGAATACTCAAATTCCTCACCAATTCCATAGCATTAGCACTAAAAACAGTTCTACTACCATTATTAAAAGTCCCATTTGCACAAACAGTCGTATCTTGAGAACTAAGTGTCTCATTAAAGAAATTATAATCATCATACCTTAAATAACACCCATCATAGAAAAGCCTACCTCCTTTAGTGCCTAATTGGAAGGGAAGACACCTTAAAATCTGAGTTTTACTTCGGGCAAAACAAAGATTGCAATCTGTTGGATCAAGATCTTTCATGCACTCACCCAAAGTATAAACTGTAGTATTGCCTGATCCATTAATCACAGCTCCAAATTGTTGCCTGGCAACCAAAGGAGTCACTACATCCATCGTAGCCAAGAAGTTTGCTACAAAAATTTGCCTCTCTGAATTTGCAGCTGTTCTGTTCGAGCAAATCATAGCTGCTTGTGTAGCTCTGGGTTCAGAAACAGAAAATTTTACCAAGAAAGATAAACAAGAAAGGAGAGAGATTAAAAAATACCCATACGAGAAAAAAGGGTTAATTTTTCTCTCCATTTTCTTGGCAACCGAACAACAGAAAGAGAATGAAAACTGGAAACAACAAAAGGAAAAAAAAAAAAAAAAAAGGTAATGGTTTTGCAGCTGAGATGGTCTCATTCAAAGGATTGACTTTCAAATTTTAACGCGTATGAAACAAATACAAGTGAGGGTAAAAGAAAATGGCAGGTATCACTTTTAGGAAGGAAACAGGAAATACAAAAGAAAGAATAAAAATGGTAAAGATAAAGCCTTTGTTTCCATATGTGGGTAGGACCGGATTGGTCAATGGTGATTGGGCGGTCTGCTCTATCTTCTATTGAAGGGAAGGGATAGTTGCGTTAGCAATGGAACTCCTTTCGCCATTACGGACTTGTCGTTAGGTCAAAAGAAGACATTACAGGAGAAAATATTGAATGAAGCCGATGCACGGAATCAAGTGAAAGGGACGGTCCTATCGTGTTGTCTGCATGCTAGTCTTCTGTCCTCTGTATTTATTAGTCAGTTTCAGTAGATAACTAATTAACTACTCAACGACGACGTTATATATAATTCTATGTACATAAAACAGGATGGCGGCGATGGATGAAAACCAGAACTTCAGGTCAACGTAAAGCACGCGCAACGAAAAAAATTTGAAAGTTATATATATATAAATGATGATCATTCTTGTGTGTATTTACATGGCATTTCAAAAAAGGTTTGTAGAATTGAAGTATTTGACTTTTAGTTAGCTAGCAAACATTCTACTCTTAAAATTAATTATATAATTTGTAAATTAAAAATGTAACTTTCTTATTTCAGATTGTATTTATATTCTTCAATATTATAAAATATAATTATGTTGCCTAATTATTATTTCTCTCACCTTCTTAATTTTGTAAAATTACTAAAAGATTTTCATATTTTTTAATGGAATTAATTAATGATAATTTATGCATTACACACTTGGAATGCCTTTTGTTTATTATAACATATAAATATAAATAGATTTATATGTATGTTAAAATTCAATTAAAATTTATAAATCTAAAGAGCTTTAAAATTGAAAGGTAAAAAAAAAAAAAAAACGCATAAATTTATAGCTTTACTCATCAAATGTTATTTTCTAATGTATGACTTTTATGAATTGAACTTTTCTAGTTTGAAATAATTAGAGAAATTTAGCTGAATTAATTCATGCATTTCTTCTCAATATTTAGACTAAATGGACATTAAAAGAATAATTATTAAAAAAAATTATTTTTAAAAATTAAAACTTTTACATGATTAAAGAATAATTATATTCTCCCTTAAAAAAAAGAATAATTATATTCTTAACAGTAATTTTACATTTTCACACTAATTAATAGTAATTTCGTTATGAGTGGTAAAGCTTAAGTTGTGCATTGATTTGGAGCAGGTTAAGCTTAAGTTACTGTTTTTTTTTTATGAGTGGTAAAAAGTGAACAACAATTCAATAGATCATGCGGTGCAATGGGCTTCAATTTGGTGATTATATCGGGCTCAGATTGAGATGGGTCCAAAACAATGGAAGCCCATAACCACATCTTGCAATGTTGAAATTTAATCTATAATATATATAAAAGTACAAATGGAGAACATTTGGTTTTCAAAAATATCCCTAGATATTTTAATTGATAAAAAATATTATTAAGGACAATTTATTCTTAATAGCTGAGTTTGGACCACATTATGTTTATTTTCTATTCTAATTATTATTATTATAATTTTAATCTAATCATATTCTAATTAAAAATTTATTATTTAATACGATTCTAATTATCTATCTATAATTAATTAATTAATCTATAATCTATAATTATATATAAAAATATGAATAGGGAACATTAAGTCTCTACTGGATATTTAAAACGCTCCTATGTACTCTAATTGATAAAAAATATTATTAAGTATAATTTAATTTTATTTCAATGAGATAACTTTTAATTTTATTAATATTTTATTTACAATAAAGATAATTTAATCATATTTTAATTTATAAAATTTTAATTCTATTATGATTAGGAATATAATTTAATAAAAATATAGAATTTAATAAATATTGAATTATGCATTTAAATTTATTGAACCCTAACTAATGTTGGGATTTCATATTATAATAATAAATTTATCAATCTATATATTAGTTACTTGATGAAACACTACATTTAACAAATTAAATAATAATAATAATAATAATAATCGAGATCTTTTATCTAAATTTTTTTATTTAGCTAATTATAATATTTAATTTGTTAATGTGACACTAACTTAATTTAATTTAAAATAATAAAGTTGATTTGAACTTTCTCTATATTCCAGGGTATTAACTGGAATGGAAAAATTAATATTTGTATAATGTGTGAAAGTCTCTAGGTTCCAATATATTCAATTTATTAGTGAACTATTGTAACTATCGTTACATATACAAAGTATTTACAGAATAAGATTAAATATTTTTCTCTAGCTATCGTTATATAATCAATAAAATATTTTTCTTACTTTGTCATGTTTTATTTTATTTATTTTTATTGATGCAACAAGGTAAATTATTTTAATTTTTTTATTCCAGAAGTTAAACAAGATAATTCAATCGACAATATTGAAATAAGGTAAAAAGAATGGAGTTTCTGATTATTAGTACTTAAGATTAACCCTATAAAACTAATCGGTCGTTAACCAACATTGGAAAGATAAGAAAGATAATGTTTCTTGATTCTAAGGTAAATATTTTATTTAATTATTAATTTTGTGAAAGAATTAGATTTTATTTTGTTTTATTAATTATGATTAATTTTTTCTATAGGTAATTCAAATTTTAGCTACTATGTTTAATAAAGTAACAAAATATTTCAATAAATATTCACATGAGATTAGAGCTAAATCTCAATAAATATATCATATTAAAGGAGTATGAAAAATTAATTTTAAAAGAAATCTTGCAATATAAGTTCAATACATTCAATTATGTGAAATAATATACTAGGAAAAAAATAAGACCTAATCTTTAGATTTGTTAATGTGAAACTAAATATTTTATACAATATTAGTGATTTGTCGTTATAATATTTTTAATTAAATATATAATGTCTATAAATAGTTTTGTAATATCCTTTAAATTATTTTATAGATATAATGTCAATTTCAATATAATCGATTAAAATATTCAAAATTATAGCTAGCATGTTTAATCAAACGAAAATATTAACTGAATGTAAGGTAGACAAATTTATTGAGTCATTGAATAAAAAAATATATATAATCTCTTTGATTTACAATAAATCTTAATTTTTTTAGAATAAATCATATATTTTTTAAACAATTAAAATGTATTCATTTTAATTATTTTAATAAGAACCCAAGGGAAAAAGTGAATATTATAGGAGGTTGATTAGGTGCATCAATAAAAAATACAAATTCTTTTTTAGATTAAATAAAGAAAAAAATTCTTCCGTAACCAAATGAGAAGAAAGTTTCAAAAGAGAAAAGAATGAGAATATGAAAAAAGATGGATCGTGCCAATGGTGCCAAAAATTACAAGATAAGAAACAGTAAGTGAGTCTTGTGAAGTCCTATCTCTGTAAAGTGACGAAAGTGTTGCGGTTGACCACAAATATGAGAGCAAGAGCAGATAGATATTTAAGAGAATTCTTGCTTCAAGTTGGTAATGGAGAAGAGTAGACAAACAATAAGAGAAACAAAATGATACCAAAAGCGATGGTAGTAAAATATGATAATAATGAAACGAGCAAGAAGTATTCTCAATGCTTGAAAAGAATGTAAACTCTGGTTAGTATATGACAAGTCGTACAATACTAGCAACAAAAATCAAATATGTTGATGTCATGAATCAGAATATGATAGAGTTGTTCCCCGACTGAAGCAAGATTTCCAATAGTTTCGATGAAACAGTAGATGACACAAGAAGCTACTATAAAGAGAAATTTTTCAACATTCTATTGCCAAATGGATTTTCTTGGTACAAGCTTGAATTGAAATTCAACTGTTTGATAATATTTTTGAGAAATTTAGATGTCTCGAATGGTTTATGTAACGGAACAAGAATGATGTACAGAAATTTTGGAGCCAGTGTAATTCGTGCTAAAATAATAGTTGGACAACATTTAAAGAAGCAAGTATTCTTACCTAGGATACCTCTCTCTCCTACAGAAAATGAAGGATACCCATTCTATTTTAAGAGAAAGTAATTTTCAATCTGTCTTTGCTTCGCAGTATAATAAACAAAGCTCAGGAGCAAACAATATCGAACGTTGGTGTCTATTCACTACAGGATATTTTCTCACGCGGAGAGCTCTATATAACATTTTCAAAAGGGATATCAATATTTACAACAAAAGTCATTGTAAAGTCAGATAAGAAAAAATTAATGATGCAACATACACAAAGAAAGTCGTCTACAAATAGGTCTTACTACCAAATAGGTAACAAAATACGTTTAAAATTTTAATCAATAATTTTAAAAAGATAACATTGTTCGAACTAATAATGATACTAATTTCAACTTTGCAGTAAAATAATTTATTAAAAAATACTGAATCACATATTAATACAGCAACTCTTCAAAAAGGAGAAGATTAATCGGGTAAAGAAAATAATTGTAACTAATATTTATAATGAATAATTTATATCATTATTTTTAACATAAATAAATGTGTAAAGTTATAGTAGATATTTAAATAGAAAATACTTAGTTTATCTATTTTTTTTAGTATCTTATTATACATATAATATATCTTTGAAAATAAATAAAGAAAAAGAAAAATTATATTACAAGTACAATTAACGGGTATCCACGTGCAAGACACGTTGTAAAAAACTAGTTAAAATAGAATGAAATTGGTATGGGAGAGTTTCAAATACGAAAATGGGATGTCCTCCCCTAAATCTAAATTACAGAAGCGGCTGCCACTACTTCTATGACCACCAAATGTGTGTATTTTAAGGATTTTCCAAGTTATGAAAGCCCTAATAATAAATAAATTCGCTTTTAGCTTTGCAAATTAATTATATAATTGGAAAATACTCTATGTTTATCTGGAACTTGGAAAGTCGGAGTTAGGACCACCTGCCCTTAAATTGGGGTATCTTTTTGGACTATGCATCCAAGTGCCCTACTCGAAGAATTTTGTGAGTTGGACACTTCCTAATTTATTCTTTAATTCAACCAAAGGAACACAAAAGAGCATCAAAGCTATAGTGCTATCCTTTACCATTAATTAGAATAATATGAAATTATATTAAGAAAAATTATCCAAATCATAATATTATTTTTATTTATATCCACCTTCCACTAAAACTCAATAATGCCTTCCTCTCTCTATGTATATGATGAATTGATAATTGATGACAATGCTCTAATCATTAAAATCTTATATATATATTATATTATTGTTATTATGAAATTATAAAAAAATTTAGAATTAGATATATCATGTTTTTTTTTTATTAGCTAATTCTTTTAAACAGAGACAGATTTAATACATATATTTATATCATGTTATTAAACCAAGCATGTGTTTGAACCGGTGTAAACATGCCAAATGGAGGCTATTTTGGTAAACATGCCATTATATAAACTGTCTTTAACGACCTTACTCCACTATCTGAAGCGCAGCAACATCCAAACAACTCCGGGCACATCATTTTCCAGGAAAACAAAGAAAAAGTTGTGAAGATAGATCTACGATGAAGAGAAACAAGAATACATCATCCTTTTTATTTTTCATATTTGTTGTAGTAGCTGTCTTCACTATGTTTGCTATAATTTCAGTTGAAGCAAGAAAGCATCACAATTACAAGAAAAGCAAACATAATTATAATAAGCACCAAAAGGACAAGAGTCATGGCAATGGCAATCACAATGCTCCAACACCAGCACCAGCACCAGCACCAGGCTCTCTTCCTCATTTTGGTTCTTATCCTACCCAATCCACCATTTTCGATATTTTGTCATTTGGAGCCAAGGCTGATGGAGTTTCTGATGATTCTCAGGTATAGAACAAATTATATATACAAAGATTTCCTTTTTCTTCTTCTTCTTCTTCTTCTTCTTATCCTACCCCATGTGCCTTTCTCACCGACTTTTCAAGAAGCCGGCCCGTACAACCATAATTTTCTTTCAAGATTAAAGTTTACAAAGATTAATTTTCCCTGAAAATTACTATAGGCATTTGTAGATGCATGGAAAGCGGCCTGCAAGGTGCCAAGGGCCACCATTAAAATTCCAGCAGAATTTAAGTTCCTTATCAAGCCCATAACTCTTCAAGGTCCATGTATCCCTCACCTTGTTCTTCAGGTATGCATAATCTATTTTCTTTAATTAATTAATTTGATTAAAGAAATGCATGAAAGAAGCAAATTAACTAATAAAGAGGGTATATTATTTTAATCAAATGCTTTACAAGCTAAGCTGATGCAATCTAATTGGAATTCCATGCCAAATTAACAGATAGATGGGACTGTGTTGGCTCCACCCGAAGTAAGTTCATGGCCTAAATCGAACCTTTTTCAATGGTTCAATTTCAAATGGGTACATGACTTTACAATTCAAGGTACTGGCACTGTCGATGGTCAAGGCTCTGATTGGTGGACTCCTTCTAATATCTATTTTATTCAGGTTTGACAATTAATTAAATTTTATTTAAATTAATTTGGAAAAAAAAAAAAAAGATATTCTAATCCATTTTCTGATATATATTTTTTGCAGAAGAAATCCAAACACATCCCTTATATGAAACCAACAGTAAGTTATTAATTTCTTCCTTTGTTTTGTTATTTTTATCATATGATTGGATTAAAATGTTAAATATTAATTGATTAATTGCTTACCCTCTTCTTTAATTACAGGCTCTGAGATTCTATGCTAGTTATAATGTAACAGTTCGTGACATTGAAATCATAAATAGTCCGCAATGCCATCTCAAATTTGATAATTCTAAGGGAATCAAAGTTGATAATATTACAATTTCTTCACCAGAGAATAGCCCAAATACTGACGGAATTCACTTGCAGAACACACAAGATGTAGAAATTCAACATTCTAATATTGCCACTGGTAAGAACTAAGAATTAATTTTCACTGGTAAACTCTCTTATTAATGAATTCTAAGTTGCAAAAATTTTGGTTCTATTTATAAAATTTGAAGGCTATGGTTATATATATATATATATACTTTTAGGTGATGCCCTAATTGATAGAGTGACAATGCATAATTTATGTTGGGTGAGTGGATGGTGCATGGCACGTTAGAATTGCATAGAAAAAGTAATCCAATTCTGCCCAGATACAAAAAAAGGTTATCCATTTGTGAAGAAATACATGTTAGTTCAAATAAAATTTTAAACGGTGTAACTATATCCAAACTAACTTTTGAGACAAGCATGAGCAAAAAGGATACCAAAACCGGCCAACTTTTTCAGTTTTTTCAATTATTAACAAGTAGACCAGACCAGCCTAGCTGCAGGAATATATTATTAATGAAATATTTATTATTTGGTTTAATTCATACTCTCATATATATTAATTGGATTCTCACTTTTGACAGGAGATGACTGTGTTTCCATACAAACTGGTTCCTCCAACATCCATGTCCATCATATTAACTGCGGTCCAGGACATGGCATCAGGTAATTTTCTTTTTTTTTTAAAAAAAAAAAGAAAAAATTAACTCGTTCTAATAATGTAATAATAACTTTTTGCTTCTCTTACAATTTCAGTGTAGGAGGACTTGGGAGGGATAAAAGTGTTGCATGTGTCTCTAACATTGTAGTGGAAAAGATCACACTGCAAAATACCCTAGCTGGAGCTAGAATAAAAACATGGCAGGTATCCAAAATTTAATTTAAATGCATTATTTCATACTGAAGACAATTAATCATATGCAATATTTTTGAAATTATTAAAAGAAATGTTTCTGCTTGTTGCAGGGAGGCATTGGAATAGTTAAAAATATATCATTTACCAACATCCAAGTAATAGATGTGAAGTACCCTATAATAATCGATCAATTCTATTGTGACAAACATTTCTGTAAGAACCAAACAGAAGCTGTGGAAATTTCAGGTGTTAAGTACGATCAAATAATTGGGAGCTACACAGTTCAACCTATTCATTTAGCTTGCAGTGACAAAGTGCCGTGTTCGGATGTTGACCTAATTGATATTCAGTTGAAACCTTCTTTAGGACAAAGAAGTTCACAACAACAGGCACTGTGTTGGAATTCTTACGGGAAATCACAAGCACCTCTTGTTCCTTCAAGTATAGATTATTGCTTAAGAAGAGATATTGGTGGCTCCGTTAAAAGAACAGCAAGGTCACATGAGCATGTATGCTAGCCAGTCATATATGAATCGTAGACATTAGTTATTTATATATATTTTTTCTTTGTTTCTTCCTTTTCTTTTCTTATTTCTCTTTTTCCAGCTTGAATGTTTTCTGTTAGATGCTTCCCTTCTGCAATTTTTTTCAATGTGGGAAGGCGATGATTTGTAATAGTTATTTTAATAAATTTAATTAACTGCTTTTTCTAAAGAACATTTGCAGTTTAATTTCAGTATGCATAACCGGATTTGTGAATTATTTTGACTGAAAGTAGAAGTATAAGAATATTTTTTATATTTTCTTGCATATACTGGCTAGCTTCCATGTTCTTTAGCGATTAATGTAATTAAGTTATGGTAAATTAATGAAAGATAACAGCAAAAACCAAAGTTGTAGATTCCATATTCTTGAGGCAACAAACTAAAGTTGTACTAACTCATAGGCAATTTGCACAAAAAGTTCTGTTATTTTATGATTAATCAGCAAAAGATCTCTCTCTCTCTCTCTAGTCATTCTACTAATTATTATATTCACATTGCATCATAACTGACTCTAGAGTATCTTGTGTGTGTGTGTGTGTGTGTGTGTGTGTGTGTGTGTGTGTGAGAGAGAGAGAGAGAGAGAGAGAGAGAGGGAGAAGAAGAAGAAAAGAGAGAGCTCAAACTAGGAGAGTGGCAAGCCATAGGTAGGGTTGCGGGAGGCACAAACCTTCATCCCCAGCTGACAGAAAAAGAAAAGGGAAAAAAAAAGTTCCCAAATTTTAACTTATTTCAATGTTTTATGGTCAAACTATGCGGACAGAATACATAAAAGGGAACAAAAAGAACTAAATATATTAAGCAAACTGCAGAACTAAATTGCTTTTTAGCAAAAGAATAAAGGAGCTGCTGTAAGCATATTTAATCATATAAACCTTTTGTCCCACTTTCCTTTACTTTTTGGTTTAAAACCGACTGGACTTGGTTGCAACTGCTCTCCAACTCTTTTTATATGGCCCCCATATATGTACCTTTTTTGAGGAGTTAGTTGATGAAGTTTGTGGCGGTGGTGGCGGTCGTGGTCGTGGTTGTTGAAGAACAGTGCGTGCACCGCCCACCAGACCCTTTTGCGCATGCCCATCAACATTTTTCTTTGCATTTCAAATTTAAAGGCAACATATAAAAAACCTCATATATATATATATATATATACATATATAATCTCTTTATATTAAAGCCGTGCATGGATATTGGGAATTAGATAATAAAAACTGTGCTAGAAAGGATTATATAAGCTTACAGGAAAACACCTTTAAGAAACAATTATTCAAATTAGAGACTTCAATCTATGTGATGACGAAAAATTGAAAAGCTAATGGGTAGCCTACTGGCTAAGCTCACCCGAGGAAATTGAGGGATCAATGATGTCGTGGGTTTATTTAAGGCTCACTCGATGCAAAATTTGCACGAGCCAGCTCTTTATTTGGCCCCCTAAAAGAGAAGAGTAGTCGGGTTAGTTAGACCATTAATGGATAAAATTACAAACAAAAAAAAAAATATCCATCAATCCTTTTACATTTTGTTTGGAAAGGAGAGGAAGAAAAATGATAGAATAAGAAAAATAATGAAGAAAAAAAAAGAGAAATTGTCAATTTTCTTTCAGTAATTATTTTCTATTATTGTATTTGGATGTAAGGAAGGAAAAAAAATAAATTTATTTTTTTATTCAGAAACAGAAAAATTTAAAGGAAATCAAATGTTGTTATTTGAAATCAGCAATTACACCCTTCTTTATTTTTAAACAATAGAATGTAATTCTAGTATAAATTTATTTATTCAGCCAATTAGGTGTAGTCTTATTTCTCTTTTTACTTATGTAAGCAGCGGGGGATTTCGAGTTTGAGTCTTTTTTATCATAAGCATTTTCATTAATTTTGTAAATTAAAAAAGGAGCTATCCCTTATTATATATTCCATAATATTATTTCGATTTATTAAGTCTCTTTAAAAGAAATAAAAGAAAAAAAAAACTTATTTATTCATGAAAGCCTGCAAATAGAAATTAACCCAATCCAAGAGACCATAACTTTAAAATTAAATAACAAGCCCATAATGTCGTTGTACTTGGACAATATAAGGGCCCAAAATGCTTTCAGTCAAACAAGCCCATAATAAAATGCTTTGAGCGAATATTTACTCGATTCATGATAATCAAACATTCGACTTTACTTAAAGAGAGAAGAGCGTCAAAACACTCATTGATATAAAATATAACTTTCAAATTGAGTACGACTAAAATTTATTTAGGATATTTAAAATTTTCATATAGACGATATTGAAAATTTCATTATTTTTCCTCTATTTCCATATTTATATATACTATAGATAAATTACTAGTATTTTTTGTGACGTACAACGCAAGTTGCTATTATTCGATATTATTCATTGTCTATATTTATTAGTTTATTCTTATGTGGTATTAAATATAATTATAATAATGTTAATTAAGACACGATTTTATCATATAAGAACTTTAAATTAAATTTTATCTCTATTTAAATAATATTCATATTATAAAGGAATATTATTTTTTTAAACTAATTTTAATATGATAGAGCAACATTAAAAGCCAAATATATTTGATAAAATAATTATAGACAATAAAATGAGAAGGTTAGACTCAACTGGCTTTTAAAAAAAGAGCATAAAAACATTTGATTTGGAACAATCAACTATTGATGAATTGGATTTAGCATTTCATTCGTTTTATACAATTAAGAGAGGAATAATATAATAATAAACACACATAGACTTATATTAAGTAATTTTCAGATATTATTATTCATTTACAATTTTAAAATATATAAATTATTTATATATTTTTTGGGTAACTTAAAATAAATAAATTAGATGAACTAATAAATATTTATTAAAATTTATTTGATAAATTAATTATTTTCTGAATAAAGTATTAAACAATATTTATATTTTTTTTTTTTGCATTTTGAATTTATTTTAAAATTAAAATAATAATATATTTTTTAAATAATTAATATCATAATTATCAATAATTGAAATTTTCAATTACATAATATATTAAAATACTATAGTAATATATAATTTTAATCAATTAATAAAAAAATATTAAAAATTTTAATTTATCAATTATTAAAAACTCAAGTTATTTATCAATTCAAATTATATGAATTTTTCATAAGTTAATATAGAAAATTTTATTAATTTTCCGGTCTCGCGTTTACATAGAGCGTAGATACAGATTGATGGATAAATAGGTTATTATTATTATTTTGTCCAGCGGCTCTGTGCTGTGACTGTGATTGGCTGATTGCGCACCCAACGTTTAACCCGGTTGCAAAGGAACTTTGTGGATAAATGCGTCTTCATCTTCTGCTCTTGCCTTAGACTTAACTAGTTATCTTTCTTCTAGTTTTTCAAATTTCAGTTCCTGCAAACGCCTGCAGTCGCTAGCTATCCAAAACTATGCCTCAAATTTCCTTCACTCGTAAATCGCAGAATCGAACAGAAATGCATTTTGCGGAGATGCCAAGAAGAGAAAAACTTATGTCCTACACGACTAAACAAATGAGGTGAGAGTTGTTCTTCTTCAACTGATTTCATTTCAATATATTGAAGTCTTCCTAATTATCTCATGTACTGTTTAGACTACTGTGCTATCGTTACTACTGTGAGACAATTTCTTATAGGGAAGTGTAAATGATTCAGCTTTTATTGGCTGAATCTTTAACACCAGCAAAGAAGGGGAAATCATAGACAACATAGCAAGTTACATTATTGAAGAGTTGATTGATATAGGTTTACTAGTGCTAACAAAATTGAAAAATGGGTTGACTACATTTAAGATTGGCTTGAAATTATAGTTCCTGGGCCATTTAGAAAATTATGTATTGTCAACGTGGAATTTTTTGCTAAAGCTGCGAATTAATCAGCTTAGATAAAGCTTATATTTAATTTAATTTTTATTAGAGGCTGATTTTAGGCTATTGATTCGTTTTGTTCTAATAACACAATCCACTCATTACTTGAATTCTTGTTCACATTGATGATTGCTTTATATTTAAATGTAAATTTTTTATATATTGGATATTAAATTAGGTAAGCATACCGTCTTATTAAACATACATTGTTGGAAAATTTAGTAATAGAGTAATGCACCTTACTTGCTTATATAATAGCCATCAGGAGGAGATGAATCATATTAGACATTAGTAGATGGGGTACTGAGATTAGGTGCCACGGTTTGTGAGTCTGCTCTTTGGCCTCTTTCACTTCTGCTATTATCAGCAAATTTTAAGCTTGCTTGATGTAATCCTTGCTCCTTTTCCTTTGAATTCCATTCTGACATGTAATAGTCTTCTTCTGTAGCAACCTTTTTAGATGATGGGCCACAAAACATTCCACCCCATTGTGGGAAGTTTATCAAACTTATTGGGAGAGTGCAAAATATTATCATTATACCCATAAGTGTAATCCCTGTTTCTTTTGAGTATTTTGATCCTTTGAAGAAAATTAATTGAGTTAGAACAGCCCCTACATTTCCACCACCTCCTGTCATTCCTGATATCACTCCTAGTGACCTGAAAAATGAGACATGTAAATGGAATTGAAGAAAATACTTATAGAAAATGAGTTTCTGTGTTAGTTGATTGTCTAAAAAATTAGATCGGTCAGTCGACTCTTGATATGGAAAAAGAACTATTAGGATTTAAACATTTAAACATATAAATGAGATGAAATTGGGTTCAATAGCAAATATGAATAGGCTTTGATAAAGAAATTGATCATATCTTCAATCTTGGATTATGGAAAAGGGGCATTCAGGATTTAGACTTTTGATACGACCTCGTATTACGAAGCAGGCACTCGACCACTCAACTATTTATGAACCTTTGATAGTGAGGTAGAAATATTACCTTCTTGAAACAAAAGGAACAACCCCAAATGTTAGCCCACAAGCTGCTTGGCAAAAGAAAGAAAGAGCGATCATGACAGCAATGGAAGCACTCAAGGATCCCACTCTTCCAAGAATGATACAAAAGACGCCTCCTAATGTCTGCACAATCCACAAAGCCCACAATCTACCTCTCATACCAAACCTCTTAGCCACCACATCAGATATCAGTCCTCCAGATGGTCGAGAAACGATATTTGCTAGCCCAAAACTTGCTGCAATAATTCCTGCTGTGTGAAGTTTCAAATTAAATCTGTCATAAAAATACTCTGCTATTATATTATCAATTGTTAGCTCCACCCCAAAACAATACCCATAGGTCAATGCTAACAGCCATCCTCTATAATTTGTAATTCCATGGTAAATGATATTGAAGAATTTATCTTTGTGTTTATCTCCTGATTTCTGTAGTCTTCTAAAGTTCCCATCAGGCAAATCCTGACCAAAGATCAATACTGCAAAAGCTGAAAGCGTTTGAAAAACTGCCGGAATGAAAAATGAAATCCTCCAAGCTGTGAATTTCTCTGCTCCAATGTCTCTAATCAGCCCAAACACGAGAGGCATAATCAACTGTGTTGCTCCACCGCCGAGATTTCCCCACCCACCGGCAACACCATTGGCTGTGCCGACAACAGGGGCTGAAAACATGGAGCTCATCCAGAATTGGGTAGACACAAAAGTAGCTAAAGAGAACCCAGTGAAAAAACGTACTAGAAGAAAAGAAACAGGAGATGAAGCTATGGAAGTGAAGTAAACAGCTGGTGCTGTTAGAAGTATAAGTGAAGCAGAGGCAAGCCGTGGACCAAAAAGGTCACAGGCTGTTCCCATAGCAATTCTTGCAAAAACTGCACCAGAAACGGATGCAATACCTGCATTGCCAATGTCTGTGGCTGTGAGGTTGAGGTTATCGCGAATTATAGGAAGCAGAGGTGGAGCAGCAAAAGTGGAAACAAAACAAGCAAAGAAAGAGATCCAAGAAAGATGAAATGCTCGCATATGTGGTTCTGATATAGAAAATAATCTGAATTCAGTTGCTTTATGCTCTGAATCTACAGGAAGAGCAAATTTTCTTGTACTTTCCACTTCCATTTCCCTGCCCTTTGAAGGAATTGGTAAAAATTTTAGCTTTGATCAGTTTTTCATATACAAATCATAAGAGAGTCTGATTTTGCAGTTGAAGAATTGAGTGAGTTCTAAATTTGGACAGTGTTTAAATATTCTTCCATATTTGTGACTTGGTGGATCGTGTAACTCTTTGGAGGTTAGAAAGGCGACGTCTGGGGAAAAAGGTCAGAGCTTTCAGTTGCGGCCAATCCCATTTGACGAAGACTTGAGGAAAGGTGACAGTGATCGTGATATTCAAAGTTCTGAAAAGGGTGTAGCCATGAGCTTCAAAGGTTGCTTTTTATTTGCCTGTCTTATGTCAAGTTTCAAACAAAGTGTGTAATTGGAAAGGGACGTTCACGAGCATTGACTTTGGAATGAAGGGAAATAAACTACTCCTTGTTGACTCGGTAATCGATGCTTTAACAATTAACTTTGTTGAGTAGAGAGATTGATTTGTCCTTGCCATAGTTTTTCATTGCTTTTCAGTTTATTTATCTATGACAGGATACAATTCATTATGTTCATCCAATCACCTGTTGTCTTGTCTATTCCTAACTTGATATTTACTTGCAAGGAATAAATTTAAATACTTATATAAAACAGATTTATGACGAGGTATAAAAATAATAGGCTACTTCGGCAAGGTAGGTCGACGCCTGATCTCTAGCTTAAAAAAAGAAAAATGGTAAAAACTCTGGTTGAAAAAAACTCAAAAGATTCCATGTATGCCTGTGATCGGATCAAATCAATCGAAATATAAATTTTTTAAAATTTTTTAAAATATATAATTAGAAATTTCATTATTTTAATAAAAATTTTTATTTTTATTTTTATTCAATTCTTAGTATTTATGGCCAAAAAAGCTGAAAGGTTCACGCATCAAGAATTAGAGCCGGACTAGGGCTGATGTGATCAACAAGCATGGGACATTTTAGTTTCTTCGATTACAGTTCGTTAATTTGGTGGGTTTCACAAGGGTAGTTTGGCCATTTACATGCAAAGACAAAACTATTTAATGTTTGAAAATAAATATGGCCTGGAATATTCAATGAGATTCTTAATGGATTCATTTTTCTCCCGTTCTGTCGTTTGATTTTGCCCTCATTCACACATCAGACTCCGGTATCCGTATTTTTGTTGTTTGAAATTTCTCATGTAATCCGTTTGTCGACTTAGTTAAACGACAGATCTTACGCCGCATGTGAAACGGCTATCCGTTTGCTTTTTCTTTCTTTCTGAAATAAACACACGCCCTCTATGATTCATATTTTAGCAAGATTTTTTTGCAAAAATAGTTTGGTTTCTTCCTTTTTTTTTTTTGCTATGATGTAATTCTAGTAATTTCGAAAGCAAGAAATAAAATTTAATCAGTTGAATTCAAATCAAAAGATTGTTCGGTAACATAACGTTTGGATTAACTTTTAGAGGTTATGATAGTTAATTCATGTAATGTTTAACTTTCAGCGTTTTATAAAACGTTATTTAAACAATTAACAATTAAATATTATTAAAATAATTAATAATTATCAAAACAATTAATTTTGCCGAATAAGAAAACAAATCGAATAAATTTTTTATTCACTAACTACTTGTCTTTTTTTTTTTTTTGTCTACCTCTTACATTCGAAGTCCAAATCTTAGTATCCTATTGAAAAATGCTACCTATAATCAAGGAAAACCTCACAAGATAATTTTTTTAACAAAAAAAAAAGAAAAAGAAAAAGAAACTACCTTAAACCAATTAATAATTGGTAAATCAGAAAGTAATTAATGGTATTCCAATTGAAATTCAGAACACAAACTTAATTATCCACAAATTATAAACAAATCAAATTATACAGAAATAGCAATACACAAAAATATCTTTTATGTACTATAAATTCAATTCTTCTGAAAAATAAAAGGGAAAAAAATAAAAAAGAATTAAAATAAAATTGAGCCCCTGAATGCAGAGAGACCCCAGGTGGGAAAATCCACTGACTTTTGACAATGGCTATGTATATAAATCCCCATAGCTCCTTCCCACTGGTCTTTCTTGCAACAGCCATCGTCATTTTCCTCCTCTTCCCAGCCACCGCCACTGCCACCGGCGACTTATGTGAAGCAACAGATTATAAGCCCCTTTGCAGGGCAACGGTGAAGGGAATTACTGACCCAACCAAAGCAATAAAGAAAGCAATAGAACTTGTAATATTAAAAACAAAACACGCATTGTTGATGGCGAGATTGCTCGAGCAGAGCGATACTAACGATATCTGTAAAGAATCGTACGATGATGCCATTTCAGATCTTGAAGAATCGATTA
The DNA here is from genome assembly GCA_947857235.1 of Jatropha podagrica. Classification (NCBI taxonomy): domain Eukaryota; kingdom Viridiplantae; phylum Streptophyta; class Magnoliopsida; order Malpighiales; family Euphorbiaceae; genus Jatropha; species Jatropha podagrica. The sequence goes on along the minus strand of CANUEP010287882.1, from coordinate 43,069 downwards.
AAAGCCTAGAAGATAACGATGAGGGAACTGTCAATACAAATTTATCCGCTTGCATTAGTTACTATACAACCTGCGATGATGCGTATGCAGAAATGGATGAACAGACATCTCTTACTAAGGTTAATGCCGTACTAAGACATATGGTTTCTAATTGCTTGGCCCTTGTCACTTTATTGCACCGCTAATTAATGAATTGATTACCTAATTTTTGATTTTGGAGGTTAATTACTTATTTATTTGCTGCCTTGCGTTAATTAATTAGAATTCTTGATTTATTTTAATTATGGTAAGCATTAAATTATTATTCTTATTCTTCCTTTTTTTAAAAAAAAATACATATATATATTCTTCTTCTTCTTCTTCTTCTTTTTTTTACAATGGATTGTTATTATTATTCATGATGTCTTCATATGACATTTTAAACTAATTTTACCAATAAATATTATTTCCTAAACATATATTTTTTTCATTTTTTACTTTTTATCAATTGGAACTTGATTCATATTTTTTTCTGATTAATTCTCGTGGTCATCTATCAATTAATAGAGGGTGGTTGATAAAATTAATTCAAATATTAGCATTTAGTCTTAATTTTATAATGTTTATCACAAAAATTTCAAATGTTATTCCAATTATTAAATATTATAAATCAATAATTAAATTTTTTTTTCAATTATTCGGTATCTAAAATCTACTAGTCTATCTAATTCAACTCACTCTAAACAGATCTATAAAGGGGCAACATGCTCTCGAACTCAAGACTTTTAATTAAAAGAAAAAATATTTATATTATCTCATCTCACCTCTCGAGTATTTTTGTAATTGTTAAGACTTCTTTTCATTTGTACATGCATACTTGACGTTGAAATTGACTTGTATTTAAGCAAGTGAGAAAAAGAAATTAAAAAAAAATAAATGAGAAAAAAAAGACAAATATCCCCATCCATCTAGAAAAATGATAGAGATTTTTTTTAAATGAGAGGATATTTAAATTAAAATTTATTGTCAGATTATATATATATATTTATCACTATATTATATTTTAGCGTGGTAAAAAAAATTTTCTTAATTTAATTGCATTCGTATGATATTATTAATTTAAGCCAAATACCTTTGACTCGTATATGAAATTAATCTGTTTTGAAGTTTATAGTTATCTTTTCTCATAAGTAATTTTAGAGAAATGACTAACCTCGATTTAATCCCTTCAATAATTATTTATCGATGATGATTTAGCATCAGAAATAAAGTATATTTAACTTTAAAATATCAAATAATTACTCAATTTTTATTAACATATAAAGGTTTCATTTCTAAGTAAAAAATAAAATTTTGAAAGAAAAATATTCTTATTAAAAATATAAGTTAGAAATTATCAAAATTTTATTTTATATGGTAATTTAACTATAAAAGTCTTAAAACAGCAAGACAATATTTTAAATTATTTTTTAAAAAAATAATTTCGTTATTAATAAAAAAATAATTTACTGATAGAATATTCACCTTGTCGGTAAGAAATTCAATCTTCATTCCCTTGTAATAAAAATTAACAATATTATAAATATATATATATATATATATATATATACACAAACAAGGAATTATGAGTGATAATATAATATTATTATAATAAAAATGAATTGATTATAGATTAAAATGCATAAGAGAACACATCATTTATAAAAGGATAATAATGAACATGACAAAGTGTATGATTGATATTAAAAAAGCAATACTTTAGTTTTATTATCTTGCTTTTAAATGAGTGATTTTTGTCTCTCATGCTTTGATCGAATGGCTCCAAATCTTCAATCATTCGGATACAGATGTAAAAAAATCCAGGCGGTTTGAGGCCCACATGCTAATGTACGTACAAGACATATCGCATGCCATAAGGTTCTAGTTCTAGGCGGAAACTCCAAAAGAGAAATGAAGAATTGCTTGCCCGGTTGGGCAACTGCTTAGATTAGATTCTGGGTCCATTTACAGTTTAAAAAGTTAAATTAATAAACCGTAATGAAATATAATTAAAGATATTTTTTACACTAAAAATGTATTTAATCATAGTTAAATTATGCTTATTAAAAATGTATTTACTTATATTATATTATATTAAATTAAAAAATTATACCCATTTTTTAAAAAAAATTAAATTAAAAATTTTATCCCACCATACAATAATATCATAACGAGGGATCTCAAGTAGGCAACGTTAGACTTTCAATATATTGATAAAAGATTTGATTACAAAGAGTCGCACTCCAACTTATTGAGAAAAACTAAAATATATAGTGCACGTGTGGATTATTCTTTGATAAATATTGCTTGATGCTATTCTTTTTTCCCCACACACGTTCATTTTTATTAAATTCATAAAATTAATTTATTATTTTTTTTTTTTTGAAGAAAGAATTAATTTATTATTAGTTGTGAAGATGATATATTAAGACTGAGCTTTCTTTTCAACATTATTTTGTGGACGTTAGATCATATAATAATGCTTACTTTTCTTAAAAGGATACGTAATGTAAGAAACTACTGCTTGCCTCCAAAACCAGTAAGATATTATATTATTTTAGGTGAGAATACAATGTATGAATCTAGTGTTTATTGGATCTATCAATGAGTACAAATTGAGTGCATCTAAAAATTTCCATCGACGAATTTACTTAAATGCCACTATAGACACAAGTACTAATATTAGTATATTTTTGGCTACAAAATTCAAATGCCAACTTCATTTTGGCATCAAGATCATAACTCATGGCATATTAAATTTAGAGCTCGTCAATTAAGTGTTAGGTGTTGTTTTTGAGGGATAAAATGAGATAATAGAGATTTTTTTCTTTTTTAGGTTTATTTGCTGTGAATTCGAATTAATTGGACTAGTGATATTAAGACACCGGAAAAAAAAATAAAAATATAATGATTTAAATTAAAAATATCAAATAAAAATAGTTGTTTAATTAATTATTTAAAAACAAATGATATAAAGCGTTCTCTGTCGCCCGATCTAATAATAATATTAACGCGTTGTGTGTCGCTCGATCTAATAATATTATATTATTATAAATAAAAATATAAATATTTTTTGCCATTAAAATAATAATATATAGTATTAACTTTTAAAAGTAAAAGTTAATTATAAATTATGTGCATGAACAATAAAATACATCTAACATTAAGAATTAAAAATTTTAAAATAATAAACTTGTCAAAAACAAAAGTATTAGAAAAAAATTATGAAAATATCGGAAGAGAAACGGTCAAATTTTGAAAATCTAATGGAAAGGAAGGGCAATAGATTAATATTGCACTTCTTCATTAAATATCAAGATTCAAGCTATTCAACTGGTGAATCCCATGCTCTAGTCGCGCTATCTCTGGCACGTGACTAGCTGTCCATTTATCTCCTCCCGGTGCTTTTTCTTTTCCTTACGTGGCGGTATAATTTGCTGACACGAGGCGAATAATCACGATAAAGCGCTCTTTCGGTTTATTTTCGCTCCTAATTTCAATGGTCATTCACTGAAACAGCAACAATCATACAGTATCGACGAGCCATTGCTGAGTTTCAGAACTTCTTTAGTTTAGTTACGGAAGTTTCTTGTTAAGAATCAGATATTATATTCCTTTCACCGGAGTTTGAATCTGGGTAAATTGATTGATCGATTAATTCTTATTTTTGCTTGGTTGCCGGGAAAATAAAATACTCGGGAAAAAATGAAGAACAAATGAATTAGAATGCTATAAGTTTTCATTGATTTACATACACTGTAACTGCCGTTAGCAGAGTATTTGAATTTGGTATTCATGAATCTTGTTAGGATCTCTAATGGTTGTTTAGTTGTCTTAATTATTCTTTGGTTTTTCTTATTGTTTTAATTTTGGAATTTCTTCAAGGTGAACAAGTGAATCAAGGAATATGAGTAATACTATAGGCCACAAATTGTTTCAACAGAGTTTGGTTCGTCCTCCGGTTACAGAGCATCGAAGCAAGCTTAATTCTTCTGGCATTCCTGCTAACTATTTATTCCAATCTGGTCAAGGAGTGGCGCCACCGCAAATACGGAGGTCGCCGATTTCACCGAGCTTTTATGGAAAGAGTTTGAAAGTGCGGAAATCAAAATTATCCGTTGGGACTCGTCCTGCTACGGTCATTCCGCGTGCTGTGCTAGCTGTGGATCCTGCAGCCGAGGTAATTTTTCAAAAATGCTTATTATTGATAGTTTTTAATTTGGAATTTTAACGATTCTGCGTGAGAGAGACGATAACTATGCTAGTATTTTCAGAATTTAGTTGTATTTTACCTTGTATGAAATGGATTTGTGTAGAACATTGGTGAGCTGAAATTTCAATTTCATTGCTAAACAACGCCTAGAAGAGCGAAAATTGATGAATTAGGATATTTTAAAATTTAGGAATAGGGATGAGAAACATAAAATATTAAGTAATAAACGTTATCTGCTTAAAATAAAATAATAACCGTAGAGATTTAGAAAGATTTTATTGATCGGAGTCGGACAGATCACGGATGTTGTCTTATTGAATGACCTGGGCCATGATCGATTTGCTCAGAATTGGGAACGGAATGCAATTCTTGGAATAGGATTTAATTTTCTGTTTTGATTTATAAAGAATACAAATTTTGTATTGTATTTTTAAATTTGAATGGTTTGAATTTTATCTGGAAAATTTTATTTTATTTTTTAAAATATAATTCTTAATACAACCATTAAATTTACAGAGTTTATTTGAACTCTGGAATAAGATTCTTTGGACTTAGACTTCCATTTCCATTTCCATTCTATTTTCAATATAAACCAAATATGTGTGAAATATTTTGCATTACCTATTGGTATCTTCTTGTTTTGTTCCTTTGTACTGTCTTGATCATGAATGTCATTTTGTGGCTTTGTTTACCTTGATTTTTCTCGGAAATATTGCCTCTTGGACTTACATTTCTGTGCCTAAGGATGTAGTAATCTGGCGAGGGAGAGGATGATTCATATGCATACTACTTGTTCTGCACACTTCGTGGTTCTAATAAAATACTTTCCTTGTTGCAGCTTGTGGGAAAATTCAACCTTGATGGAAATGTTGAATTGCAGGTATAATGTAGTTTACCCTTGACAAATGAATGATGCTTTATTGATTTATTCCAACTGTTGGTATTTTAGCTTATTGTAAAGCTGATATAGGCGGAAGCCGTACTTACATGAATTTCTTCTTTCTAACTGAGCAGGTTTCTGTTAGCCATCCTACCGTTGGTTCTCCCACACAAGTAAATATGCAGATAACCTATAGTAGTGACTCTTTACTCCTACACTGGGGTGGGATACATGACAGGAAGGAGTAAGTCTGACTTTGGTAGCAAGTGCCATGTATCTATACTATGATTTATTGTATTTTTTGATTGATGCATACTTGGGTCATCTGTCTTTCTTGCTTATGCTGCTTTTCATATTTTCAGAAACTGGGTACTTCCTTCTTGTCGCCCAGATGGAACCAAAAATTACAAGAACAGAGCACTTAGGAGTCCTTTTGTCAGGGTGGGTGCCAAAGAGTGGAACATGCTGTTTCTTTAATTGTCCTTCATTCAAAAAAATAATAAAACAAAAGGTTTGACATATATAAATGAATAATTAACTGGTTGTCATTTTATGCATTGTTTTTCTGTAGTCGGGTTCCAGTTCTTACCTCAAAATAGATATTGAAGATCCTGAAATACAAGGCTTAGAATTTCTCATATTTGATGAAGCCCGGAATAAATGGTGAGCTTCTGTTACTAACGTTTTTTCTAGGGCTATACATCTTACACAGCTCAGAACTGATGTGCTATATCTATCTTCCCCCCAAATGTTTCTCCTTACAGGTTTAAGAATAATGGCAAGAACTTTCATATTGAGATACCTACAAGAGAGAATGTAATAATTCCAAACTTCTCAGTTCCAGAAGACCTTGTACAAGTTCAAGCATATCTGAGGTGGGAAAGAAAGGGTAAACAAATGTATACCCCTGAACAAGAGAAGGTAAACGGCGAGATTGTGATGCTAAACGTTATATATTTGTTCCTTTTCCTAAACATCAGTCTTAATAGGACAATAGTAGGAGAAACATGGTTTTCATTTGTGGATGGATAGAACTAATAACTGCAGTTTCGTTTCCTTTATTATGCTTGTAAATTGTAGTTCTATCTTTTGGAATTTATGCATATTGTCTACCTGTAACAAATAATTTTTTCTTATCATAGCAAGAATACGAAGCTGCACGTGTTGAGCTATTGCAGGAAGTAGCAAGGGGCGTTTCTATTGAGGACCTTCGAGCAAGGCTGACCAACAAAAATGATAGACGTGAAATTAAGGAACCATTAACAAAAAGTAAGATACCTGATGATCTAGTACAGACTCAATCTTATATAAGATGGGAAAAAGCTGGGAAACCCAATTATTCTCCAGAGCAGCAACTGGTAAATTTACTTTCTACTTTGCCTGTTAGTTTCTTTGATGTTTCTTGTTAATTACTGATGCTGGAGGGAGTGAACATTATTAGTTGCCCAGCTATAGTTTTGCATGAGAAATGAGATTGTTAGAAAATGCAATTACTTTGATGTTCATTGGCACAATTTTTGCTTCAGATATTGCTCATACATTAACATTCATTAATGGATTTTTGCTTTTATAGAGGGAGTTTGAGGAAGCAAGACAAGAATTGCAAAGAGAACTGGAAAGAGGTGTCTCTCTTGATGACATAAGGAAGAAGATTACAAAAGGAGAAGTCCAGACCAAGGTTTCAAAGCAGCTGCAGCAAAAAGGATATTTTAGCACCAAAAGGATTCAGCGTAAACAGAGGGACTTAGCACAGGTTATCACCAAATATGCTACTACATCTGCAGTGGAAGAAGTTTCAATGGAACCAAAGGCCTTGACAGCAGTTGAACTTTTTGCAAAGGCAAAAGAAGAACTTGATGGTGATGCTGTTCTGAATAAGAAGATCTTCAAGCTTGGCGATGCAGAACTTTTGGTGAGAATGCGATAAAGATTCATTATTGATGAACCATTCTTGCTTCCTATGAACTACAAGGATTTTTTTCCTGCACAAGTTATTCTAACTTTAATGCTTCTTTCACATTTGTTAGGTACTTGTGACCAAGCCTTCTGGTAAGACAAAGGTTTATCTTGCCACTGATTTCAAAGATCCAGTCACTCTTCACTGGGCTTTATCTAGAAAGAGTGGAGAGTGGTTGGTAAGTTTCTTTGGAACTGTTAATTTCAGACATGGTTCTCAAGATCATTTAGTCTTTGGAATTAGTAGGATCGTTTTCCTTCATTATTAAGTTACTGGCAGCATTTTTATTAATTGTCATGTAAATGTATGTATATTTTCAGGCACCACCGTCAAGTGTGTTGCCTCTTGGTTCAGTTGCTCTAGGGGAGGCTGCTGAAACCCAACTTACAAATATTTCTTCCGCTGAACTTCCTCACCAGGTATGTGAATTCAATTCAATGTCATTGCATGTTCTATGGGGCTCCAGAACCCACCCTCTCAATTTATCATGTCACTAGAATTTTCTTAACTTAATTTTCAGATCCAATCCTTTGAAATGGAGATCGAAGAAGATATGTTTGTAGGGATGCCTTTTGTGCTTTTGTCTAATGGAAAATGGATAAAGAATGGAGACTCAGACTTTTATATTGAATTCCGTGGTGAATCTAAGCTCATCCAAAAGGTTCCTTTCAGTTTGATATTCAGCAAGAATTTATTGTTTTGTACTTTTTCTTTCATGGCCTTTCTGCATTGATTAACTGAACTATTCTCAATGAAAAGAATGCTGCTGATGGAAAAGGTACAGCCAAAGTGCTGTTGGATAAAATTGCGGAGATGGAGAGTGAGGCACAGAAGTCCTTCATGCACCGGTCAGTAATCTGTCCATAATTGTCTGTGTTAGCAAGTGTTACTGACTTGACAGAACCTCTCATTTCTCATGATATTTTTTGGGATCTGAAATTTCCATAACATGAATATGTAACAGTTTTTGCATAGAATTTGACTTCATCTCAAATGTTCATTTTATTTTTTTGTATTGCATTCATGTGTCACGTACTCGCGTATGGTGTTAATACTATATGTGTGTGTGATTGTGGAAGTGAGCCAGAGGATCATGTATGTTGCGTTCAGTAGCTATGGACTCATAGTCTCTAGTTTTAATGTTATTTAGGATCATATGGCAGTTGGCAATTCCCAGAACCGTGGCTTAGATTCTTGCCGAATGGAAGCAAAAAAAAGGAAGCAAAGCTTGCAATGGCATGAAGAGTGTTCCGATTGTGTCATATGGTGCATTTTGTGTGATAACAGACTCAAGTTTGAAACTGTAGAGCTTTTATGCTCTGAACTCTCTTTGTGATATGTCTTTGATGCTTCCATTATGTTTTTGTTCCCCGTCCCAGCAATACTATGAGCGCACCATTTGCATTCATGGGAAAGTGAGGAAAATCAAAATCCATCTGCTTTAAGTTTTTCCTGTCTTTAACCCTGTTGAAATGTTGAAAGTAACAAGTAGTTCTATACAAATAATCACCGTATAATTATTCGATTTTGTTTTACTTCTGAACTTGTTTTCCTAAAAGTAGGCATATCTCGTTTGGCTTTATATGTTCGCCCAAGTTAATCCAAGAGATCAGTAACTACACTTGCGTTAACTTTCCCTCTAAGGTGGATTATGCTTGTTCATAATCAGTTAGCTCATTTTGTGATGGTTGAATTTGCCTCTTGCTGTGATAGCAAAATGGTTTACATTGTTTAAAAAAAAATTTATGCGCACATTGACAAATAAGTTCAATGTGGAACTGGTAACTGTCTAATGCTAGGTACAAAAAGTTGGTGATGATGAAGATGAGTTAATACTTCTTTTACTTTATTTATTTTTCCCCAAATACTATTTGTAAGCTGATAAGAAAAAGGTAGGCCCAAACTTTTTTTTTTTCCATTTTCCCCCTAACTGTTTCAGGAAAATTTTTTGAAGTTTCATGAGACTTTTGGCTATCTTTTTGTAAACTTTGTTATTTTAGTAACTGTGGAGTTCTTCTTTCTCCCTCTCTGTTAACTCTTTCATTATGATGGTTGTCACAATTTTACTGTGGTTGTCAAATTTATGCTGCATAAATTTATTGATTTATGTCAGTGCTCATCTGAATTTCTGAAATTATCTTATTTATGGCTGTTCTAGAAGTAATTAGTATTCTTCTTTCGTCAGATTTAATATTGCAGCAGATTTGATGGAGACAGCAAAGAATTCTGGTGAATTGGGTCTTGCAGGGATCTTAGTTTGGATGAGGTTTATGGCTACGAGGCAACTTATTTGGAACAAAAATTACAATGTTAAACCACGGTAAACTGGGATATTAATTTTCTTGAAATCATTATGGGTCATTCAAACATTTGAGATGTGAAATTTCTTGCTTTTTCCAATTCTTGGAAAACATGACTATAAAGTAATTCTACCTGTCCAACACTGGGTTTTCTGTGATGCTTTCTTGGACTGAAAAAATTATGATTTTATAGTTATTCAATATTATAACTACTCATGATAACTCTTCAAATGCAAGTATCTTTCTTCTTTCATTGGTTGCAGTGAGATCAGTAAGGCACAGGATAGGCTGACAGATTTACTCCAGAATATTTACACAAGCCAGCCACAGTATCGGGAGCTTTTGCGGATGATTTTGTCTACTGTTGGCAGAGGAGGTGAAGGTGATGTGGGACAGCGTATTCGGGATGAAATCCTGGTTATCCAGGTCAATGATTTGTCTTTATCAACTTGTGCTCTCAGTTATGATTTCCTTTGTGTTGGAATTTGAACATTTGAATAATACGACTGAGTATTCGTTGATTCTAGAGAAACAATGATTGCAAAGGTGGAATGATGGAGGAATGGCATCAGAAGCTGCACAATAACACAAGTCCTGATGATGTCATAATCTGCCAGGTATTGAAACTACAAATTTGGAAATTTAAATTAAATGATTTTCACAATCTAAAAGCTTTGTAAGTACTTTTTCCTGCAGGCATTAATAGATTACATTAAAAGTGACTTAGACATCAACGTATACTGGAAAACTTTGAATGAAAGTGGAATAACAAAAGAACGACTTTTAAGCTATGATCGTGCTATCCATTCTGAGCCGAACTTCAGAGGAGATCAAAAGGATGGTCTTTTGCGTGATCTTGGAAATTATATGAGAACTTTGAAGGTTGGTTATCTAAACCGTTAAGTACAAGCTTGATGATTTCTAAGTTTCCACATAAATTTCTGTCAAATGTGAAATTGCGGTTAACCTATGGCTCAATACATAAATTCACCCATATATTTTTCATGAAAAATCTTGTGACACCCTTAATTTTTACTTTAACCCATTAAACACTTCAACTTATTGGACCTTCTAAACACTTTGTTTGACCCATTGAACCCCCTCAACTTGTAAAATTAGATCGATTAAACACTTATTGGATATTTAAAAAATGTTAATATCATTGTTTCAAAAATTATATTGACCACGGACCAAATCAATATTTCGCATATAAAGGCCAAAAACCTTAAAAAATGTTGTTTTCAGAGTAAAGAGACATGAGATTATTACAAAAATTGAAATTCAGGGTGCCACAAGATCGTTTTTAAAATTCAAAATGCCACAAGGGTTTTTTTTTTTGTCGAAGTTCAAGAGTTAAATTATGTATTCAGCTGTTGACTTGTTCACAGTTGTATTCTATATTTTTATATTTAAGCATTCTGCGATACATATGCATGTATTCGTTTAGAAAATGGAACTTTGTGCTTACTATGATATGATTTGTCTTCTCAATCTATCTATGTATTTTAAATGGTGTGAAGAAGAAACCATATGCTTCATGTATATGTATATATACATAGGTCACATATTTTAACATGTGATATCAGTCGCGATTATGTGGAAATAGTAGTAATGAAATGTTCTCTTTTTGTTTATGGTTCCTCAGATCAAATGATTTCTTCTGGTGTTGGTTGAAATTCCTTTAATATTCATTATCAGCTTCAAAATGTTGATTTTATTCCAATTTGTCGTAGGCGGTACATTCAGGTGCAGATCTTGAGTCTGCTATTGCAAATTGTATGGGCTACAAAGCTGAGGTAGTGCCCTGTACTGGCTGAAGTTTTCCACTCGATTGCTTTCTCCTATGACGTTGAAAGTTTTTTTTTCATTCCCAATTCTCTTCAGGGTCAAGGGTTCATGGTTGGAGTGCAGATAAATCCCATTTCAGGCTTGCCATCTGGATTTCCAGTAATGTTTTCAACTTTATTTCAATGTGTATTTGTTAGTTAGAGAGAATAATTGAACCCAGCTGTGTATACTCTGTATCTTTTTTATCAGGAGTTGCTTCAGTTTGTTCTGAAACATATTGAAGATAGAAATGTTGAAGCACTTCTTGAGGTACTGGCAAATTTAAGTGTTGCTGAGTCAGAAGTGAAATTACTGTTTGCAATTGTAGTCTAACAATTACCAATTGTTGTTAATTTTTGAAATGCAGGGTTTGCTGGAAGCTCGTCAGGAGCTTAGGCCTCTGCTGTTTAAGCCTAAGGATCGCCTTAAGGATCTTTTATTTTTGGATATTGCTCTTGATTCTGCTGTCAGGACAGCTATCGAGAGAGGATATGAGGAATTAAATGATTCAGGGCCAGAGGTAAATTTGCCATTTTTTTATGTTATTCTTGATCAATTATTGTCTTACTTTTTCTTGATGTCTTTTTTTAGTTTCATTTCTGACCTAAATATTCTTGTTGTTCATTTTGCAGAAAATTATGTATTTAATCACTCTGGTTCTTGAAAATCTTGCACTTTCATCGGATAACAATGAAGATCTTATCAATTGCATGAAGGTAGAGTTGAACTTTAATAATCTTTGATGCCTCAGCTGTAGTGTTTACCTTTTGTTGAACATCTTACTATGTCTGTCCACATGATTTGTCATTTCCAGTGTTCTTTGATTAATAGGCCACTTTCCGTGGTCCTTAATATTTCTTTCCTTGTGCAGGGATGGAATCATGCTTTAAGTATGTCCAACAGTAAAAGTGATCACTGGGCATTATATGCAAAAGCAGTACTTGACAGAACTCGCCTTGCCCTAGCTAGCAAGGCTGAGTGGTATCAGCAAGTTTTGCAACCCTCAGCAGAGTATCTTGGATCACGGCTTGGCGTGGATCATTGGGCTGTATGTTTTTAATTATCTTAACTCCAAAATTCTTTTCTTTAATTGTGTATAAAATATTTTGGACTTTATGCTGCTCTCAATTGATTACAGGTGAACGTATTCACTGAAGAAATTATTCGTGCTGGATCTGCTGCGGCTTTGTCCTCACTTCTCAATCGACTTGATCCAGTTCTGCGGAAGACCGCTCATCTTGGAAAGTTAGTACTGTATTCATTATCTCGAGTATTAATGGGATAGAGTTCCAACTAATATAAATAAAGGATAGTATAAAAGGGGACCTAAATAATGGGATTTCTTAGCACTGTATGCCACTTGAAAATTGACCTTAAAATGCAATTTGGTTGGTCTGGAACAGTTGGCAGGTTATTAGTCCGGTTGAAGCTGCTGGGTACATTGTTGTTGTGGATGAGTTACTCACAGTACAGAACAAATCTTATGACCGCCCCACGATTTTAGTGGCAAGACGAGTAACAGGAGAAGAAGAAATTCCAGATGGTACAGTTGCAGTTCTGACACCAGACATGCCAGATGTCCTATCCCATGTTTCTGTGCGAGCAAGAAATAGCAAGGTAGTTACATGCTATATTGTGATTATTTCTCTAAATAATGGACGGGTAACTGTTGAGATTTGCATGTTGATAATGACAGGTTTGCTTTGCCACATGCTTTGATCACAACATTCTGGACAAAATCCGTGCAAATGAAGGGAAATTGTTATCTCTGAAACCCACATCAGCAGATATAGTATATAGGTAACCCTGACTTATTTTTTCTTGGGATGCCTATCTTTGTGTCTCATGGTTTGCAATTCAATAAATGCTTCTGACCCTCGAAGAAATTGCATGTTTTGAAATTCAATCTTTTTTGTGTTAAATTTCAGTGAAATAAAAGAGGGTGAGATAGCATCAAGTTCAACCAACTTGAAAGAAGTTGGCTCTTCACCTATAAAGCTGGTCAAGAAGGAGTTCCGAGGCAGGTATGCCATATCATCTGAGGAGTTCACCAGTGAAATGGTAAGGAAAAATGGTATCCAAAATTATGTTTTAGGATATCTTTTTATCCCAACTTTTCATTTTTCATTTATATTTTTTTTGGGTGCTTTAATAGAAAAAAAAAAAAATTCTCAATATCAATTGCTGAGTTGATATGCTTTGCCTGATGATTATTTCCTTAGGTTGGTGCAAAATCTCGCAATATCTCACATCTAAAAGGAAAAGTCCCATCATGGATTGGAATTCCTACATCAGTTGCATTACCTTTTGGAGTTTTTGAGAAAGTTCTTTCGGATGGTTCAAATCAGGTAATCTATCTTGAAATTTCCAGTTGCTCTAATGCATTTTTAGTTTCCTGTGAAGAAACAATTTTTTACCTTATGCTAATTCAGAATGTTTTAATATTTGTAAGATGATGTGATTTGTTGTTTGTGATAGGCTCATGGCTAACCAATCCAAAATTGACTGGTGGGGTGTTTCTTTAATTGGTTTTTCCATTTTATTTTATTTTTTATCTTAACGGTTTAAGAGAAAAAAGAAACACCAATTCCGAATTCTTAGTACTGTATTTCTTATTTCTTATGTCTGTGCAATCGTGGTGGTTATGCCATGTGAGGATAAATTGTTCTTGGAAAGAGTTAAAGCTTGTAACTAAATAGGAGTGGGTTAATCGGACACTAGATAGGAATCAGGTAGACCTAATAAGCCTAACACGAAACCAGGAAGTCAATGTGTGAGATGCACATTTAACTTTCTTTTTTTTTTTTCATTATACTGTACAGATTTGTTATCTTGACAAGCACTTCTTGATGATAATTGGTAAGTGTTTCCCATAAAGTACAATGTAAAAGTGAGCTAACATCTTTTGATACTCGGATCTTATTCTTCGAAGTATTTTCTAGGAAAATATATCGCTTATTTTCAAGATCAACAACCCTCAATATGTAGCTTGGCTGATTTGAGTCATGTGCTAGCTGTCAGCAATTTAAGTTTTTTGTCTCATATTTTGATTAGGACAATCAACTCGCATGAAATTAGTCAAAGTTTTTGTACCAGAAACTTTAGTTTTTTGGACATAGCTATTGCTGAATGCATGTGACACTGCACATTTTGGGATCTAAGGTTTCACTCTAGTAATTGTTCTGGGTATTATTGTCTGACAAGTTCTCTCTTCCACCTCCACCATTTTCCTCCCTTCCCTCTGATTGACAGGAAGTGGCTAAGAAGTTGCTACAGTTGAAGAAAAAGTTAGGAGAGGAAGACTTTAGTGCTCTTGCGGAGATTCGTGAGACAGTTTTACAGCTAACTGCACCACCTCAGTTGGTATGTTCTTTCTACTTATAACAATGGATATACATTTCACCTAACATGTATGACCTGCTTTCAATATCATGTATGAAAAATAATTCTTACTAGCTTAACCTAAAATTTCCTAGGAATATTCGCATAATTATTTTGAAGAGTTGCAATTTTCTAAAAGAAAGCCTTTTGCAATTAACTTTATGTTCTCTAGCTCCCTTTTTCTATCCTCTTTCCTTCCAAGATATTGACCACGCACAGCAGGTTTGGTTCAACTTGCATACATTGTTATGTGCTGTTTAGTGAGGCTGTCTTTTTGTGATACCTCCCATAGAACAAAGTTGTTCTTGAATATTTTATTTTTATTGGTAAATATGAAATGGAAGTCAAATGAAATGGAAATACATCAGGGCTTCAATTGGGGTGGTTTCAATTTAGAAATGATAGTTAATAGGCAATCTTTAATTTCAGGTGCAAGAGCTGAAGACGAAAATGAAAAGTTCTGGGATGCCTTGGCCTGGAGATGAAGGTGAACAACGGTGGCAGCAAGCATGGATGGCTATAAAGAAGGTAAACTGCTTTACCAGAGTGAGCATCTCAAATAATGACCATCACTTTGATTGCCTCACCAGTTTGTTTTTATCCATATGTCTTTATAACAAGTGAGAGTTGTTCCTCTACTTTAATCTCATTACTACAATTAGCATCATGATTCTGCCATACCAAGATCCTGCTAGATATCCAAATATTCAAAAGTATAGTTAGTATCTCCTTGCTCCTGGTGTGTGTGCTTTTCCTGTTCTTTGCCTTGAGAAGCTCTGACCATGGTTAATTCTTTGCAAAGTTCTTGGAAATTTAAGTTCCTTTTTGTGCATGATACTGATATGTGATATGTTTCCACATCAGGTCTGGGCTTCGAAATGGAACGAGAGGGCATATTTCAGCACAAGGAAAGTAAAGTTAGACCACGATTACCTATGCATGGCTGTCCTGGTACAAGAGATAATAAATGCCGATTATGCATTTGTTATCCACACAACCAATCCATCTTCAGGGGACTCATCAGAGATATATGCTGAGGTATTTTATTTTCAATGTGATATTTACAACTCCCTAATGAAAGGAATTGATTTACAAATCTATGCCACTATAGGTAGTGAAGGGACTTGGAGAAACTCTAGTCGGAGCCTATCCTGGTCGTGCTTTGAGTTTTGTCTGCAAGAAAAAAGATCTGAACTCTCCTCAGGTAAACATATTTCTATTAATTACTAGAGGAAGGATGATAATGGTAAAAATATAATAAAGAAATTGCTTATTTCTTCTAGTCATTGTCTATGTAACAAATGCTGTTTCATTTCTCAAATTTCTGGGTAAAGCAAATGTTCCGAGTCAACCTGAGGTCCCATAATTTATGATATTTTACGAATATGTTACTGTTGGGGCTAATAATAGAAATTTTCTGGCGTTTTCAGTTATCAGGTTATCCAAGTAAACCCATTGGCCTCTTTATAAGACGTTCCATCATCTTCAGGTCTGACTCCAATGGTGAAGATCTAGAAGGTTATGCTGGTGCAGGCCTTTACGATAGGTAAACTCTTTTACAACTGGCAGGAAATTTTGTGAAACTTTGCTATATCTGTTACAATCTGCATTTCTTTATATAAATGCATTTGAAGTATAGAATTGATTTATAAATGATAGAATTACGATTTAATCATATTGAGTTTCATAAAGTTAAATTATAGTTTGTGGCTTTTGAAAACCATATCAAATTGATCTAGAAGCAATCTACCATGCAGTGTTCCAATGGATGAAGAAGAACAAGTTGTGCTTGATTACTCAACTGATCCATTGATCACTGACGGCAACTTTCAACAAAAAATACTCTCTAGCATCGCTCGTGCAGGAAGTGTAATTGAGGAGCTCTATGGATCTCCACAAGACATCGAAGGTGTGATAAGGGATGGAAAATTATATGTGGTTCAGACAAGACCACAGATGTAATATTCATATTTATTTCTTTTCTTTTCTTTTCTTCTCTCTCCTTCGAATTTTGCCCAATTGGCATATTCCATTTTATATAAATGAGTCATTGAGAGAACAACTGATTAAAAAGAGAAAATATGAATAAGTTGCAATTCAAAAATTTTAATAAATTATAATTTAATTTGTCATCACATTGGACTGTTTCCATTGCCATGTTGTTAGAGCTTAGACGACCTTTTTATTTATAGGGTTTTTTTGCTTCATTTTATTCAAAAATGTAAAAAAATTAATTGTTATTATTATTAAATATGTTTATTTTTTTTATTCGATTTTTCAAAACAGAGAAACAACAAGGCACACAACAACAGAGAGCCTATCTCATCCCTACATTATTTCTCTTATATGCACAATCAAAAACGTTAAGATGCAGAGAACATCAATATGAACATCCCTCTACGTTAAAACCTGAAACATCAATCCACACTTCATTTAATCTTCTCGAAGAGATTCGTGAAGAATTGTACTGAGCAATGGCATAGGAACTATTACCATCTAAACCGGTCATGTGTCCAGCAGTAGTCAAATGTTTATTTAGACTTGCCACTAACCCTGCCATTTCTTTCTTAACATTACTATCGTCAGCAAAACCAGCAAACTTTCTAACTGCTATACACTGAGCTTTCCATTTGTCCAATTGCAAATTCATTTCAGGATTTGCCTGTGGAGGATTTCCTTTAGATAGAAACAACTTTACATAGTATAAAGTGTCAGAAGCTGACGTTGTGATGCTTGTTAAGACAGGAGCAGTCATTGGTAGTTGAGAAGAGTTCAGATTTGCTCCATGTATGTATTGGTAAATCCTGATAGAAGAAGACAAGTATATTAGAATATGTGTAGTAAAGAAAATATTAAATTAATTATTAATTTGTAAACCTGTGAAAGCCATCTTTGGTTGATGTCTGGAACTGGAAGGAAGAGGTTCCCTGAAGAAGAGCAGACATCCATAAGATGTCTTTGTAGAGCCTGATCTCATAATCTGATTCAGAGTGTATCAATGTGTACTTTGGTGATTCAACTGCATGCCCATAGAAAACCATGTGGTTGCTAACACTCAAGTAAAATGCAACTGCTGCAATGGTTAAGAAAGGATTCTCCATTTCTTTAGCTGAGTAATGGAGTATCCTTGGCTAATGATATAAATAGCCCACAGAACATTGTTTATATGCAAAGTCAGTTGTGCCCTTAGCTGAAGAGATCACAGTTTCATACCCTGAATTCTAATCAAATTAATGCAAATGATAAATAGTTCTCAATACTGTTAAAATTAGTAATGAAGTCTAATTAATTAAAAATTTAAGATCATCATATCTGAAAAACATTTAAGAAAAATGAAAATTGTCAAATCTACAAATATTGATTAGAATGGTAAACGGTTTTAAACAAATTCGATTTTAATTATGATAATAAGCGGTTTTAAATAAATTCAATTTTCAGAAGGCAAAAACCTTTATACTCTATTGTTAAAAAAGAATCACCTCATGGTTCTACGATATAAATATATAAATAAATAAAACTATAAAAATTTTAATTTCCAGCAAATAAAATATATATTCAATTATTAGATTATTCTTAGACTAAAAATTATTATTATTAGTCTAGAAAAGTGTTCAATATTATTAAAGTACAATAACTGAGTTGCAATCATTGAATAAAACATACACATGCTCTGAGCACAAAATAGCAGGTTAGATGGACAGATTATTATCGGAGCTGTGATGTTTATCCTATTAATAAAAACATTAGTGCCTAATTGCTTTTTCCCATCAACTTCTATTTGTCTATGCCCACTTTTGCATAATATATTATTCTTTTTTGGATGGATGACAGACTAACCAAACCCCATCACAAAAAAATGTTTTAGTTTTAGTTTTAGTTGAGTTAAGAGTGGGAAATGAACCAAAATCAGCTTTGGTCAATTTGCTTCGCTACATTCAGCTACCTGATCTTATCAAAAGACTTGGGTGGGTCAAAGATTCACTCAACAACGAAGGATATTTTTAAAAAAAAAAAAAAAATAGCATGTAAAGTGTTCCCGAATATTATAATTTATGGTATCGTTTCTCATTCTGGTGATGAATGATAATGAAGATCAGATATTATTATTATTGCATTTATAGTGATTAGCTTTTTTGAATATGCGTTCTATATATTTGCACTCGTTAATCCTACATGTTAACTATTTGTTTGTAATATACTTAAAATATAATAATATTTTAAATTGACGAAATAATTTAAATTAAATTTGAAATTTAAAGTAAAAAAAAAAAAATCTAACTATTATTTACTCTTTCAATTTTTTTTTTATAATTCTTGAAATCCTTATAAATAAGAGATAAAATACAATTACTAATTTATCTTTCTATCAATTATATCAATTAATATATATAGATATAATTTATACATAGTAATTTAATAGACTATAGATGTAAGACAGGTTTATCCCAATATAACTAATGCGTTAGTTTTTATTTTATATAAATAATAATATTTAATATTTTGAATATTTTTTAACTAATTTAAAATAATATATTTGATTCAAGATAATGACTTTCTATAAGAAATATAAATTAAAATTATTTCTATTAATTTGCAAATAGAGAGTTAAAATATAAAATTAATACATAATTAAGAATATATATAATACAAAATGTAGAGATTACGGTATCAATTCGTACAATAAAATTATACTTACTGCAAAAAAAAAAAAATTACAAACTTAATAATTTAAATTTAGTAAAAACTTAATGTAATAATTATTGATAGTCAAAAGCAATAAATTTTTAATAGTTAAGAGTAATTAAAACTAAAAATATATATAATGAAATGATAGGACAAATTTCTAATTAAAATAGAATTATATTATAATATTAATATAATAAAAATAATAAATGAATATCATTATTAAAATGAAACTAAATATAATATTGAAAGATCCTATGATCTCTGCATAAAAAAAAAAAAATATTATAATATTATCACGCTGTATAAAAAATTATCATTAATGATTTTGTTAATCAACTAATAAAATTTGAAATTTCTATATAAGCAAAAAATTTATGATTCATGCACATCAAAACATAGTTTAATGACAATAAATTAAAAGTTGGTAAGGGATATTTCACACTTCTAGATGTATTATAGATTATAGGTTAAAGGTTAAAGGCAGGATTAGTAGTTTAATTGTTGTTAAAATAGAGGGCTTTTGATGGGCTTTGCGGTCTGATCCCCAAAGAGCTTGTTTTCAGGCCCATTATCTTGTTTAGTGGACTTCTTGTTTGTTTAGGTCCTCGTCCTCTGGGGCAAGTCCTCTGAGATGTTAAAAACCTCATCCTATTTAAATCGAATCGGAATGAATCAGACAAAAATTACAAAATTTATTAAGACACTGTTATTTTTACGAATGGTCTTATGACCACAGTAACTCTGAATTCAAATTGGATGTTTTAGCATATCAAAAACACAGGAAATGACCTAAGCTAAATTATAAAACTACATGTGCAAGGTAATGAAGCAATGAAAAAGAAAACACAATTACATGATTGATAATAATTTGCAGTCCCTATAGCCAACAATTGAAGAAGGGTTGCCTTCAGAATGTACTTAGTTAGAGCAACATCATCATTGTGATATAGAATTGGTGATGCATTAACAAGGAAAATGGACCATAAAAAATGATGCCTTAAGCATGCTATTACAACACCCATTAAAAGGGGTTTCGTACAATATAAAAACCAGCCTTTTCTCCTAATACCCACCCTCTTAAATCATGGGTTTAGGGCATATATGCACTTATATTTCTAGGGCAAACCTAAAAAGAATGGGTATGGTCAGCGACATATTTCAATTTCTATGTCTCTTTGAAACCCTTTTGGGTTTTTTTTCTCATGCTTTGGAAAGTTAGAAACTTTGCCTCTTGGACAAAATCATTGCTTAGCATCAATCTTTCATTCTTGGAAGCTTTTGCTATTTTTATTTTTATTTTTATTTTTTTTCACCTTTCAAGTGCCTTTAGTTTTTAAAAACATGATACATACACTCATAAAGGGAAGAAATGGATATGAAGGTAATCATATTATTAGATTAATTATCAATTAATACAAAGTTAAATCCCAACAACTTCTCATTTAATAATGTTAAATATAATGAAAATATAGAGAGATTATGAAATTTGATATACAAAAGAGGAAAAAGGGGACAGTGCCTAATGGTTTTAAATTCAATCCAGCATATATATATATATATATCCTCTATACGATTTGAACTCTCTCTACATATATTAATTGTAATTGCTACCATTCTTTATAATGATTCTATTCTCTTCTTTTGATGAATGTCCAAGTGGTTTTCACTTTATTATTATTCCACCTTTTAACCACTATTCAAAACATAGATGCTTTGATGCTATTATTCTTCTTAGAAGAAATCTGAAATCTCCAATGGTTCCTGGTTTGATGGAAAAGAAATTAAGCTCTGAGGATCTTCAAATTCCTTAATTAATATCTGTTTATTCTTTGAGGACCTTCTAAATTAATCATATATCTTACTGCTCAATCAAAATAAAGAATTGGTGAGATGGTATTACCAATTAGGGTTTATCATACATTCCCCACAAACACAAAACAATATTCTTAGCTTACAGTATTAATTTCAACCGTCCTTTTTTTTTTTTTCTTTTTCAGTGGGTTAGTCTATTCATTTAAAAGTTTGTGAAGGTCGTTTTAAATTGAAGCCGACGATAGAGGCTGACCAAATTGAGCGGCTTCTATAAATCAAAGTCAAAAATTACAACTATGTTATCATTACAAAGGAGAAGCTTTTTTTTTTTTTAAAAAAAAAAAAAAAAATTCACAGCATTATACTTTTGTAAATATTTGTGGTATTCTTGTAGAATAAAAATGGAATTAATTTAATCATTTAAACAAAATAATTTAACATTAATTTATAATTTATTTTTCTGAAGATCATATATGACGTGTTTGGTCATCTGTTTCGAGGTTTTTTTATAGGAATATTGAGTCCTGAAAAGCT
This sequence comes from Jatropha podagrica, assembly GCA_947857235.1. Classification (NCBI taxonomy): domain Eukaryota; kingdom Viridiplantae; phylum Streptophyta; class Magnoliopsida; order Malpighiales; family Euphorbiaceae; genus Jatropha; species Jatropha podagrica. The sequence continues at coordinate 21,461 of CANUEP010287882.1, read as the reverse complement.
CAACTTTGGTCTCTTTCGTGGGGTTTAACGATCCAATCTAAGAATCATAAGGTCTGAGTCATGGCTGTAAGAAGAAAATCATTGGTCAACTGACTTCAAAAATCACCTAAGAAAATAATGGTCTTTGGTCCTATAACCTTCTCTTTTGGATTCTTGGGAAAGAAGGACCCATCCAAAAATTTTCATGTACTTATCCTCAAAACATGTGTAATAAATAATAGAAATGGGTTTCTTTTCTTCACTGAAAAAACCGTAAATATAAAATTATTGCCGAAAATACTTACCCTATAAAGGATTTGACGTAAATAATAATACTTTGTCATGAAGATTAAATGAATAATTGAATATTTCCTTTACAATAATTTAAATTTTGAAAAATCTCTTATACCAATCCAACCAGAAAAAAAAAAGGAAAATTAATATTCTTTTTATCTTAAAAAAATAAAGTTAATTTAAAGAAAAATGAAGAAATAAAATGTTATGAAGTGGCATTGAAGTGATGTTCTAGAGTCAATGCAAACCACCCAGCATTTTGCAGTGTCAAAAAGAGCTTTGGCTCCCACTCTCAACTCTGAATTATTTATTATTCCATTAATACATAATTTTATTTATTACGAAAACCAAGCTGAACTGCCGTAACCCCATCTAATAGGTTCATGTTGGAGAGTGGAGACACCATAATAATTACATCTGGCTATGTATAAATCCAATCACATAATTGAATTTGTAACCCTTACCCTACTTCTGCACATTTTTAACAAACTTATTATATATGTTTGCTTTCGTATTATTAATGGGGAATGCCACCTGCACAAGAAAATAAAAATAAACATTTTACTTCATTAATATTAGAACCGTTTAATTAATTATTTCATCAATTTAATTTACAGTCATGTCTTTTAGATACTTTGCATTAGAAAAGCAAAAGCCAATGAAAAGGGCAACACTGAATTCATTACACCATGCCTCAATCACTTTATCTATTTAATTAAAAAAAAAAGAAAAAGAAAAGCTCCGGAATTCACATTATTAATGGACCGAAAAGCTCAATCTGGAAGTCTTCTCCACTGTTAATCTGTCATTTCAGAATTAACGTTGCCATGCAAATTAATCTGATCCATGCAACGCATAAGAGAGTACTTAACCGTCTCATTAGTCAAAGTCCGCAATCGTTTATTTTCATTAAACAAAATTAGGTTATGCCTTCTCTCAGTTAATTACATCTTCTCTATGCTCCGTTATATCATTAAATAAGAACAAAAGATATTTTATTCGTAACAAATATTTCTTAAGTATGATATTAACATATGCTGCACGTCAAATGATTTCGATGCTGACAATCTTACCCGACAGTTAACTGTCATTTCTTCGGTTAATCTCTTCAATTTCAAAATTAGTAATCGTTTGTGTCAAAAATAATTAATTTGCTGCAGATCGTAGTAGTAATATTAATGTCGTAGATTGATCACTTTTTAGTTAGCTATTAATCAGAATCTGTAACCCAATTAAACAAACTTAATTATTTAGAGTAATGCACATGCAATGCAATCTCCAGTCCCACTTCCACACGCGCATGGTGTGGTTAATTGATGGCAACTGTGGCTTTGTGGGTGTTTGACCTCTTCGATCTCTGTTCACATTAGTGTGTGCATATATAGGATTCTTTTAATGATGAAACCCTAAATTTTTTTTTCCCTTTTTTCTCTTAAAAACTAAAAATTGCTTAGTATCTGCTTTCGCGGCCTTTTCTATATAACATTTGACTTAAAATTACGTTTGAGTATGTTCGGTAAAATTAATAAAAAAAATTTTATTTTAATAAAGTGTCATTAGACAAATAATAAAAAATTGAATAATTTTAATTAATGAGTTGAAGAAAATTATATTTTATGATAGTTACTGTTACCTATATGATATGATATGCCAATTTCTTCCCTTTTCTTTCTTTCTTTCATGATTTATTTATTTAAGGCATTGAGCAGCAGAGCTCAGGTGAAAAGTTATTTTCCATATTAACCCTATTAGCTAAATGTTCTCTTTTTCACTCATTTGGAGACCAAAATCTGGGAATGTTACTTTAATGTTGGGGTAAAACAGTGAAAAGTGAAAATCCTTGAATGTAGAATATTATAGTGACAAGATGACTAGATTAGTGGATTTGGGGGACTAACAACCATTGCCAATACTCAACCTGTGCTTGTTTTCCTAGTCAACGATAGCATCGAACGTTTTTTTAAAAAGTCATTGCCGAACATAGCCACTTGATATTTTCTAATAAAAATGGCAAGTTTGAAGTATTATTTCTTAGTAACCTTAAATTATTTTTGTATGAATTGAATGAGAGTGACACCTTGTGGGCCAATATCTTCCCTAGCTATATGAAGGTAGATGCTACATCCACACCATTTCATTTGATTTTGTTGCAGGAAGGTGAGCCTATTTAGAGAGAGATAAATTTGAGAAAAGGGAAAAGAAAAAGAAAGGATTGGTAGGTGGGGAAGTGGCAGGCATCATTGCCAGAGCCCTAAAAAGGGAATTATAGATGTGAAAAATAAAAACTCCCTGTCTTGATGCTCTCACATTCCCTGCATTTAATTATAATCTAAAAAAATAAACTTCAACTTTTATATTTGAAAATAATAATAATAATAATAATAATAATAATAATAATAATAATTCCTATAATCTGAAGAGCTTTATAGATTTACATTCACAAAAGTCCTGTCTCTAAGCATAAGCTCCATATGTAGTGATGAGTGATGTCATTTCCATTTGACCATTACCTCGTATTTCTTTTTTCTTTTTTACTCAAATTATTTCCATTCATTTTGGATTTGTTTCACAGTAATATTTAAGGTTTTCTTCTCCGATATAAATGTTTTCGTTAATTTGATGAGTCGGGGAAAGGTTAGCCGTCAAAATGTTAACAAAATCTCATATCATTCCCCTGTCGGAGTGGCTTTGACCAGCAAGAGTTGTTTGTTCAGACAAGAAAAAATAATAAAAAAAAAAAGAAGCTCAAAACGAAAAAATTCAGGAAGACCATACTCAACCCAACATAATAAGCGTGCATGAGAATGAAATGTAGAATAAGCAAGTAGGCGTGCCAACAACTCATGCAGGCCCAACACTAGCAAATTCTTAGACAATGACATCTTTAAAAAGGTGTTTGGTACTTAATTATGGGAGAAGGAAAAAAAATTTTTCAAACTCTGTTAAGTCAAAAACAAAAATATTTTTAACACCATTTTCATATACTTCATAGCCTTTGATTTTCTTTTTCTAATGGAAACTTGGTCCCAACATGGCAAAGACTTAGGTTAATCAGCCCACAATTCTACTGACCAAATTATCCAAAAGGACCAAAACCCACAAAATTAAATTAATAATTTCAAAAAATATTAAGGTAAATCAAAGTGGGTTAACTTTTTTTTTTTTTTAACTTGTTAAATGATAAGAAATAAATAAAACTAAGAATAGACAAAGAACATCTAGGGAAGTGAGAAAGAGAGAAGAGCCTCTAAAGCAAAGAACTTTGGAAACCCAGAATCAAGTGTAATTCCTATCTGTCCTCATCACCAAAGTAAAGAATAACAGAAAAATCTCAGTACCATTTTGCCCTTTTAAATTTTAAGCACACAAAAGCTAGAGTTGCAGACTTTGTATAGAAGACTGGAAACATAACATATAAACATATCCTACACAATGATACATAGTTAAATGCTCTCTCTCTCTCTCACTCTCTCTCTCTCTGCCCATTTTCTATTTTCAATTCTTAAAGAAAAATTTAATAAATTAAATAAGCATGATTTCACCACTACCCAGTATTTATAACACCATACCCACATGGGCAAAACTTTAAGAAAACCCAACCCAATAGTGTGTGCGAGTGTTGGTGTTTTTTTTATTCAACTGCTGCATAGAAGTTCAATCCTAAAACAAGGAGAAGAATTAGAAGCTATAAGAGAATAGAAAGGGGGAAAAGAAAAAGAAGAGAAAGAGAAGTTATTTATTATTTTTCGGGGTTCAAGAACTTTGAAAATGGTGAGAGATTGAATTGTAAATTTTTAAGTTGTTGGTTTTGTATAAGTTGGATTTCTTAGAATGGTTATCATGTGTTGGGTGGATACAAAAATTAGGAATAAATGGTGTTTTTGTTTTGATCATAGAAGAAGACAAGAACAACACCACCAATGTAGACAACAACAAATATACACAGATTTAGCAAAAGAAACAACGCCAAGAAATTTCTCATACATGGCTTCTAGTTGGTGCAGTGAGATCTCACCAATCATTTCCCTTTTTGTATGCTTTCTTCTTGTTGTTTCTTTAATTTGTCCTGTTTATTCGTCGGCAACCGGCAATAGCCATGCAACAAATCAGACTTTCAGGCCGGCAGAAGAGTTACATAAATTGAAGATTATAAGAGAACATCTTAACAAGATTAACAAGCCTTCTGTCAAGACGATTCAGGCAATTTTTTTTTTTTTTGTTTTTTCTATTATTATATTCTCTGTCTAATAATGCTCTGTTTTTGTCCTGTTTTTAACTTTCATTTCCTCTGTTTTTGTCTTGCTTTTGCTCTGTTTTTGAGTTTTAACAGGTTTTTTGCTTCTTGCAGAGTCCTGATGGAGATCTTATAGACTGTGTTTTGTCTCATCAGCAACCAGCTTTTGATCATCCACAGTTGAAAGGAAAAAAGCCATTGGTAATATTATTTTAGAATATACTATTTATTAAGAAATTTGAATTTAGTGTGGGTTGGAATATGATATTTTAAAGCAGAGGAAAATTTATGATTTAGAGATTTCCATCTTTTTTTTTTCTTTCATTTTATCTATTTATTTTTGCATGAATTGCAGGAGGCACCAGAAAGACCAAAAGGGCACAATCCAACAGGCATGGTAACTGAGAATTTTCAGTTATGGAGTCTAGGTGGTGAGTCATGCCCAGAAGGGACAATTCCAATAAGAAGAACAAAGGAAGAAGATATGTTAAGAGCCAGTTCTCTTAGAAGATTTGGAAGGAAACTAAGAAGACACGTTAGAAGAGACACAAACAGCAATGGACATGAGGTTGGTGTCCATAAAAGAATTACAGCAACAAAAATTTTTCTTTTCTTTTTCTGAAGAGTCACAGCCTTAATCAACTCAACAACTGAAAAGAAAGTGGTCAAACAAAATGGTGAATGAAACCTGTTAATTGTCTCTTTTTTCGTGCCACTTTTTTTTTAAAAAATATTTAAAGAAAGATTAAAAGAGTAATGATACAAAAAACTGCTTTTTTGAATTGTGATAATCTTTTAGATTTTATTAAACCCAATCTCAATGGTCTTGCTTCCTTTTACTATTATATTTTTCTTGCTTCTCTCCTTCAATTCTTTTTCTTTTGACCAAACCAAACATTTCTGGGTTTCTTATAGAGCCTTTAAGTGTTTAAGATAGTTTAGTTTTCAGGTACTATAAGTCTAATTTTGAAAAGGAGAATCAATATGACCAACAAAGGTTTTAGTATTTTACTTTTCAAGAAAATTAATGAATTCTGCTATCTAAATGTTCTTTAATTACAGAATTCCTAACTGTTAATAATGCAGACTTTGATAGTTTCCTTGTCAAGTATTTATTTCTCAATTTTCTTATTATTCTTTATGGCCCAAAGAAAGCTATAGAAACCTAACATTCCTGCTAATTTCAAAAAGGGGAAAGAAGGGTGTAAAACAAAACAATCCATAGTATTGTACCATCAAGAATATAAGGTTGAAAAAAAAAAAAAAAAAACAAAAAGAAAATCCTTAGGATGTACTAATATGTTAGTGAAGGATAGTGACCTATCTTCTTCTTCTTCAAGAGTTCAACTAATGTTCAACTGTGTATCTATTAAAACTGCTGGATAACGGCATGTAGTGGCGAATTTACATCATAGAAAGGGATCAATTGACGGCTCTTGTTTTTTTCTTTCGATACACGTATGTTTTTGTCAATTGTTCCCCCTTAAAATTCAGAATAAACTCTTTTTATTATATATTCAACCTGAAAAATTTTTTCCCTGGATCCAGCATGCAGTTGGGTATGAGAGTGGAGATCAATACTATGGTGCAAAAGCAAGTATAAATGTGTGGGCACCCAGAGTTGCTAACCAATATGAATTCAGCTTATCACAAATGTGGGTCATTTCAGGTTCATTTGGGGATGATCTTAACACTATTGAAGCCGGTTGGCAGGTGTGTGTATGTCAGTAGTTTGCTCATCCTCATTAAATATTTTCTCATATAAAATTTCATTTTCTTATTTTATTTTTACATTGAGGATTTTGTCTTGACCTTTTCCTAATTGACTTGAATTATCAAAAAAAAAAAAAAATGAATTGATCATTGCCATTAAAGCTATATTATTCAAATTTCAAAGTTTTCACATTAAACATTTTATTTTCACATTTAAAGAAGTTTAGTAGCTCAACTACTTCTCATTTCATTAATATTTTTGCTTTGTAGCTAGAGATGTTAATCCTCATTTAATTTTGCAGGTTAGCCCAGAACTATATGGGGACAATTATCCCAGGTTTTTCACCTACTGGACTGTGAGTATTAATATTTATTTCTTCTTTGTCCTACCTTCAAGCATAATATAAAATCTTAACCCACTGTCTCATAAGCACTTTCTGTCTTTTTATTTTTTCTAAAAAAAAAAAAAAAATTATTACAGACTGATGCTTATCAAGCAACTGGATGCTACAATTTACTATGCTCAGGCTTTGTCCAAACCAACAATAGAATTGCAATTGGAGCTGCCATCTCTCCTACATCTTCTTATAATGGAGGGCAATTTGATATCAGCTTATTAGTTTGGAAGGTAAATTAAATCCTACTAATAAAAAATAAAATAGTTCTAAAATTGGACCATTTTTGCCTGCACCAAAGAACTTCAAATGGTATCTATAATTACCTACCGCTTTTTTGCTTTGTAAGATTCTCTTCTTTTCCAAGTAAAAGAGGCTTCCTGACCCCCTCTATACTTTTTCAATTTTTTTTTTTGAATTATCTTCTTGTATTTTTACATATATATTTTTTTCTTTTACAACTTTATTTTTGCAGGATCCAAAGCATGGAAATTGGTGGCTTGAATTTGGAAATGGGGTTTTAGTTGGGTATTGGCCATCATTTTTATTCACTCACCTAAGAGATCATGCGAGTATGGTGCAATTTGGTGGAGAAATTGTAAATTCAAGGCCATCAGGATTCCACACATCAACCCAAATGGGAAGTGGTCATTTTGCAGGAGAGGGTTTTGGAAAGGCTTCATATTTTAGAAATTTACAAGTTGTCGATTGGGATAATAATTTAATTCCCTTATCAAATCTAAGAGTATTGGCTGATCATCCAAACTGCTACGATATTCAAGGAGGAATTAATAGAGTTTGGGGTAATTATTTTTACTATGGAGGACCAGGAAGAAATGTCAGATGTCCCTAAGGTTGGAGTTTTCTTTTTTTCTCAAGATCATTGGGTGAGTTTGGGTTTTTTTTTTTATAATTATTTATTACCTTTTTAATTCAATTTTTTCCCTTTTTCTTGTAATTTTTTACCTCTCAACTAACAGGTGATTAATCAATTATACCATTACCTCCTTAGGGACTTTTATGTAAATGTGGAAAAAAAAGAAATTAAATACTAGTGAATACACTATGGCTTGTATTTTTCTTTTCCTTTATTGTGTTATAAATCCCATTCTTGATTTTTTTTTTTTTTTCTTATTATGAATAATATTAGAAGATGAAGACACGTGTGCAATTAAAAAAAAAATTAGGAGGTTGAAAAAATGAATGCAAAGCATTCAATTAGTGTACCACAGAGAATGGCCAATGTCTAACCACTCTTATCAATTTTGGTTCAATAATCCACCACATTGCTCTTCCTTTGATAAATGCCTTTGGGTCCCATAAATTAACATTACCCTTTCTCTTTAATTAGTGCAAGATAGTAATTGCTAGTTCTAGGCTTATTATAGCTACTTCAATTATATCTTTGGACTGTATTGAAACTTTTCCTAGTCACCATTTCGAAAATCTTTTCAATTCTTAACTCTTAATTTTCTATATTAATTCTCAGATTTTCGAGTTGTTAATAGTTATATTCATTTATAAGATTGATTTTATATAAAAACGCATTCATCGATCATTAAATATATGTGATTATTATATTATTATAAATTTAATTTTAAATTTAATACCCAGTAACAACGCAATATTAAAAATGATTAATTAGAGTTCTCGACAACTAAAACATGTAGAATATAGAGATCTTAGCCTAGCTAATGGCATTAAAATTGCAGAACTCGATCAAAGAGTGCACTGCCAAATATAATAATAAATAATTAATTATACACATTATTTTTTTTATGCATGCATGTGTGAGTTCATAAGTATATGCCAGCTTTCTTTCTCTTAAAGTTTACGTTTTCATTTAATGCTAATTATTCAACTTCAACTACGAAAAAGATACTTACATTATCATGAAAATTAATGAGATTTTTCACTAATTAATAAAAAAAATTAACTAAGATTCTGTAATTATTATGTACATGCACACGTGGAAGTGGGAGTGGAAATAGCTTAATTGTGCCTTGTGTCACACTTTGGGCATTTGCTTTTTTTGTTAGGACCAATGCTCATCATACTCTATGTTTACCATTTCAAGGCCAAACGCACAAAAATCAACTCCACTGCACTACCATCAACTTTACTCCCACTTTGCTTAATCTCTTCTACTCTCAATTTTAATTTTAATGCAAATTGCATAAAATGTGAAAGCGTAGATTCAAAATAATTTTTCGACAAATTTAATAATACTATAAAACAAATCGCGTAATGCTTAGCTATTAATTATTACAATATGACGTCATGTAAGCAACTTCAACAAATTAATCAAATGATTCCTGAAGTAACAAGAGCCCAAAATACACCTCCATGCTTCAACACTAATATACGGCATACTCTATATTCCACAATCCCAGCAGATAACAGCACAAAATAACAAAGAAATTTGCCAAAAAAAAATTAATCTGCAAAAAATGCCTTAGAGAAGATTTATAACAAAGAAAGAGTAGACTTGGAAGTCAAGAAAATGATTCTACTTTCTATATATATACACATATAAAAGCATTAATATTTCTGCACCAAACTTATAATAAGTAATAATCTTGTATACCATACGTAGAGTAGAAGCCAATATTAGTGAAGGAAAAATGGATTTCAAGAAATAAATAAATGGACCAACAGGAAAGTAATTGGTGATTCTAATTGAAGCAGAGATTTCAATGGTAGATGTGAATTCTGAAAATGGATGAATAAGTAACCACTCTCTGCAGCCTCTTAATTGAATTCACCAACCAAACAATCATAAAATGTTAGCTGACTGTGACCAACAATGGCAAACATGTGGTGGCTAGGTAGGTGTTTGTCAAGACAAAGAATTAAGTATTTTAACCTAAAACCCTTTCGTTCCCAATTGATAATACAGGACCTCAAAATTGGAAATGGTTTAATTTGTGGTCCTTACTTAGGTAATTGGTTCTACACATGAAATCATAAATGTCCATTTGCTAACATTTTATGCAACTAATTCTTTGATTTGTGATTGATCATTTGAACAAGCCAAGGGTTGAGAATTTTTCACACACGTGTGAGATATTATATCGTTCGAGGAACTCTACATGCTCTCGGAGTAAAGGATGCCTATTGAGGAGAAAATTGGACAACAAGCATGCATATACTTTGTCTTAAATTATGTATTTTGCGTAACACGTTCTGTCATGATATAGATATGCACCTAACATTAACATATCAATGCTTCTTAAAATGCAATTAAAAAAAAAAAAAAAAAAAAAAAATCCAAATCCTAATACCTTGACTAGAAATAAAAATTCCCAGAACATAAACTATAATTATCGACACCAAAGAGCATGGAACATTCACGCTAGAAGATAATAAATGCTTTTCATTCCTTTAAGCAACTATGCCTGAAAGTTTTTAAAGCAAAGCAAACTAAATGAGAAAGCTCTTAATTTCATTTTCCTTTAATGGTCCTAAAACAATAAATATTACAGCAGAAATAACCATTCACTCACTTGTAGACCTCCCAACTCTAAATTAATTTGTGTTCATCAAATGCTCTTGGTATTAAGCTTAAATTTCTAATAACTTTCGCTCAATGCTAACTCCAATATCAATTCGTGATAATGCCAAAGTAGTACATACTAGTTCATTTTGGCTTGGCATTTATTGTACTAGATTGAAAGAGTAAATTTCAAATTTCCTCCATCATCAAAAATGGAGAAGCTGAATTTGATGGACCACACAAACATAATCCACAAAGGACACTTTCTCAGAGGCATAGTACCATCTTGAATCTCATACCTGTATTAACATTAACGGGTCATGCATTAAACAAGAAAACAACGGACAGTTGGAAATTAGTAAATCACAGTTTGAAATTTGAAGACAAATGCTTCTTCTGTAGTATTCACCACTATTCTGTCAACTTTGGGCTTACTAAATAGTGACCGCAGCTAGACAGAATAATTGGAAAAAGGAACTTAACCATCAAATGAACCAAGATGAACATAGATTGCATGATAGGAACTAGGAAGCTTTGATCCACGACCAGCTACATTGTAAGAAAAATCCAGACCAGATGGCCTATAATGCCCAAGAACAACCAGAAAAGGAAAAAAAAAATTACCTGAGGTCATTTTAGTTTTGGTTAGGCTGTGGTAACCATTTCGCTATATGAATCTTCATCATAACTGAGTATCTAGGCACAGTTCATTATTGAAAAAAATGGCGAGTTTAAACTGTGTACAATTTTAACAACAAAACTGGAATAACTGTTAAAATTCAGTCCACACTTATCACTTCAAGCAACTTCTGACTTGGTGCACTCACCTCTACATTCTCCATCTTTAATCGTCGACGCATCACATTGCTTGTCCTTCCAGCAGCTGCATAAGTTCTTATCAATGACTCAAACACATTTGCCCCTACATTGTCCAGTGCCTTCTTCAAAATCTCAATAAAACCTTCCGCACCATCAACATCCTTCTGTTGCTCAAAATGCTCCATGAAAGATGCTACGATCTCAGGTGATGGGACCCACTTCTGACCATCCCCTCTACCTTTGGATATTGCATTGGCTACACAATCAACTGCCAATTTGACATCCCCTTTCTCTAAATAATAATCCAAAAATATTTCCCAAGTTTTAGCATTAGGCTTTGTCCCCCTCCCGCAGGCCCTTTCCTTGAGCTCTTCTGCCCTTTCTAGCAAACCATCTTTGGCATAAGCTTTAATTAGAACATTCACAATCCTGATATCATAAGTTGAGCAACTGGATTCCCATTCTCTGAAACATTTTCCCGCACCTGGTAAATCCTTCAAGTTGACCAGCACTTGGATCATATTAAGATAGCTTATGTTTGAAGTTTTAGGAAAAGCCAGTCTCAAAGAACGCCATATTCGATAAACCTCAAGCAACTTCCCTATTCGACCATACAAAGTAATTAGGAATTGGAAAGCAGAATGATCTCGATGTGCATTTCTCTTCTCCAATTCTTTCAGTGCCTTCTCTGCCTTGTCAAGCAAGCCAGCATCAACATAAATTGAGGCTAAGTTGCTATATGTTGTCCAATCTGCAGCAACTCGACCATCCCTCTTCATCTCCTCAATTACTCGTTCAACACCAGAAATATCATTAACAGCTGCAAGAGCCCTCATCCAAACATTGTATGTATAAGAATCTGGCATGACATTGTCAGCTTTCATTTCTTGAATGATTGCGGGGATCCTTTCAGGCTGACCAATTTTTGTGTATAGGGTCATCAGGCTGTTGTAGGACATGGAGCTCAAACCGATATTGAGCTCCTTCATCTTTTCTTTAAGAGATTCAGCTTCTTCAGTCATCAATTCTTTACAATAACAGTTGAGAAGGGCTCCATAAGTTAGATGGTTTTTAGATGTTTCAGGAAGATCAATGAAATAATTTTCTGCAGCAGGAATTCCTCGAGTTTTGGAAACTAAATCTAGATGAATAGCTTGATTGCTGACTGTCTTATTCATGCCCCTCTTTGACATAGCTTCTGATAACTGTAAATTGCAAAAGTTTACTGATCTAGAATTTGAAAGGTATGCTTAGAAGAAAAAAAAAAAAAAAAAAGCATGACAAGTTATAGAAACAGATGATGCGGAATAATGATTAAAATACCAAGCATAGACCCCCCACATAAACTGAAAACACAAAGAGAAACAGAGGGTGTGCCATTGAGAAGCTCAAGTTTGCTTCTAGATTTAACAGGGTATACATCTAAGAGAGCAATTTTTGTCAGAATTCTGGGAATGATACTTAATAATAATAGATTAACTACAAGCTGTAGAATAGATATACATAAACAAATGCAAAGTGGACAATAATCATTATGAAATTCAACATGTCAAAATACCCTCTTCCAATACACAAAACAGGAAGTCATGATTTTTTATTGAAACAGTTAACTTAAATAAACTTATAGTCAAATCCATTCTGTGACCGACTAACAGAACTGGAAGCATACCATAATGACACTTCCCATTTTGCTCTATATGTCAACTTTGAGACTACCCATATCTAGTTCTTCTTTCAGCAACTTAGTTAGAACTTGGATGAAAATCAACCAAGTATCAGTTCAGAAGAATATCTATAATCTGGTTCCAATTCTGTACACACAATTGAGCACCATTAGCAATTTCCTTCTGATCAAGTTACCACTGCTAGCTCATGTTAACGACTATTAGCTCAATAATAGAAACAACTGCAGAATCTGAGAATTGATTGATTACTAACACTTGTATTAAAGGTTCCATTCTACTTCTAAGCAGAAAGCTGATTTCATCAATGCCTGTCGTGCTACTATAATTAAAATGTACTAGGCTTATATCCAAGCAGATAAAGTGAGAGCATCAATAATTCATAATAAATGCAAAACTAACACCCACTTCATCGAATTAGACCTTGAAAAAGAATAACCAAATGCAATTCAACGAACCATAGTCGTAGTGATAAAATAGTTTGAGCTATAGTTAGCTAAAATTTTGACTCAGGCCATTAACCGTTAAAAATTTTGTTCAACTCCCAGTATGTGTAATTATATTATATAACTAAAAAATGTGCTTGGGAAAAGCTAAAAAAAAAAGAAACAACTCGAGTGATATCACATAGAAATAGCCAATTTTAGAGCGTGAAAAAATTAGAAACATAAAGCTTGGATTTTGAAGTGAAGAACCTTAAGAGCAGGATAATAAAGATTGCGATCGCGGAGCTTCTTGATAGTATCCCCAACTTCCCATTTGTAGACGCGCTTGGAGCTCTTGAGAAACTCATTCAACTGTTGTCTAACGCTAACCTCAGAGCTCCCTTCTTTGAAGAGCCTAACGTACAGTGCTTCTTCTAAGTACTTCTTCGATCTCTTTGTAACGTTCTTCGTACGCCCAAACAGCTGTGGCATCGCCATTTTCGACCTTGATTTTGGATTGCAGAATTGAAAACAGGATTTCTATTGGATTTGAAAATTTTGAGAGTTTAAACCCTAATGTCATTTCATTTTCGGCAACAGGAAGTACTGCAAAGGGTTTAGCATTTGAGCCAGACCTTGAATTTGGGTATCCGCTACAGCCTAAAGGCCATTCGAATCGGTTATCGACTTTCAGTCGGACGTACCCATATCTGGAAACATTGAACTTGAACCTGTTCATTTTTTTAGTTGGGCCAAGTTCGTTCTATGACCCGTTGTGGTCCAATTACCGGCCTAGGTTTGAGTTTGGCATAGCCCACTTGTCTAACCTCTCTCTCTCTCTCTCTCTCTCTCTCAAAATGATTTCAATTTCAAACCATTAAATCACATAATAAAAAATACCACGTTTCTAGCATGTGTTAAAATGATAATTCAACAAAATTAAAATAGCAAATGCTCATAGTAATATGGTAATATTACCATTAGAAAATGGATAAAAAATAAAATTTCAACTCAGATTTTAAATTATTTTTTTAATTTTTATGAATCTATTATTAAATTTTATATTCATTTACTATTTAATTGTATCTTAATTTTCAGAAATATTTTATTTTTATTAAACTGCAATTTTAACACATGTTTGTAACCATTTGGCTCTATATTTTCCCAAATAATGGAGAGCTGGATAGTCGCATTTATTCCACGCATGGGAAAAGAAAATTCTAGAAATCGCCAGGTGGCCAACTAGCCGCCGATAAAACAGTGGCGCGGCACCCACAAATAACAAAATTCCACCAAAGTCGTATATAATAATAAATAAATAAAAAATCTAAAAATAATTTGGTCCCAATAATTGTGACGTTTGAACCGTCGCTACTGTTCATTTGATTATTTAAGTTAAACACATTTTAGGCATTTTGACTGATGGAATCACCAAATTATTTTAATTACCTTCGACAAATATGAATAAAGGTTGGTCATTTACCGATGGTAATTTATTAACAGCAGAGACAAGCTAGCTAATTAGCATTTCATCTTATATTAATGGAAGTAGCATTTTATAGATATATTATTTTGACTTTCAGTCAAAATATTAAACACTGAACAGGGACTTAATTGCTGGATGGTATTTGAGCAGAAGGAAAAATCATTTTAGTTCTTTTTTTTGTCAAAAAAAGTTTGAATGGTGTTCCAATTTTGAATCTGAAATTCAATCGAATCCACCACTCAGACTCAAGAAGTTTCCAGCTTCGTGTACTTGATTCTTTTTGACATATTTATAATTTTAAATAAAAAATTAAAAACGCCGCCGTGGATGAATTCGTGTCGCATACCTTTATTTCATTTTATTTTATTTACTTTTTGCTTTTTTTTTTTTCGGTATACAGTGGACTACTATTTTATTTTTTTTTTCTCATTTAACATCTTCTTATTTGTGGTTTTATTTTTCTGTCTCTCTCGAAGATATATTTTTCATTATACATTACTTCTGAAAGTAGAGTTCAATATTTACTTCATTATGTAAACAAAAAAATAAAAATAAAAATAAAATTTAATTTTAGGTAAATAATCATTTACTTTGAACGTTATAAATTAATTAATGCCAACAAAAACTTGTAACGATTGATTGCGTGCAAGTCATAAAATTGATTTTTTTTAATAATTATAGGGAGGCATGGTCCTTCATTGTCCATAAATCCTCCCTAACGTGTTAGCACGTGCCACTGTATTCCATATTGAATTAAATAACATTATTATTATTATTATTAAAATGAAATAATTCCTTATCATATTTTCTTTTAGAAATTTCCTATAATATTTGAAACAACTCAAGTTTCACATTTAAGGTTGGTGTTTAGTTATTTGTTCACGGAGATGAGACAAAAAGGGAATAAAAAACAAAATGTCTAACTATTTCTTGATACAGCTTACTTAAATAATTTCCATGCTTAATAGTAATACATGCACGCGGACTGAAACTCCCAATACAACAATCTATGTAAGGGCACATAAGATTTTTTTTTTCTTTTTTTATTAGAGAAATTAATTTATTTTATTATAATAAAACAAACCAAGAAAAATTTAAGTTATTTAAATAATTTAATTCCAGGCCAACGGACTTTCCAAAACATAAGAAGATCATTTATAAAGTTTGGAGTGTAATAAATTAAAATTATAAAATATATTGGGGAATTTATATATTCAAGCATGTGTAGAAAACTAAGCACACGGCGTCTTCCACCGATCTCTATCACTTACAAATATTGAGCTGAATCAGATTTTCACACGTCACCATCTATTAGCTACTATAACATGTCCATATGTAATGATCACGACAATTAGTTAATCAATTTCTAGATCCTACAAATTTCTTTGTGTCAATTTGAAAATACTTTCTTTTGTAAATTCCAATGCAAACACAAACCTTACCCTTGATCTTGATTAATTAACAAATGTTAATTAAACACTATTTGAGCTTATATCCATTCCTTCCAAATCAGAACAAAGAACAAAAAAATGATGAAAATATAAATTGATGTGATTGGTTTTTCACTAATAATGATATTAAAATTAAGCAGTTAATAAATGTATTTATTAAAAAGAAAAAAATTTTATTTATGAATTATGATTTAATTGGCAATCGAAACTAGAGATTAGATACACGAAAATAGTTTTCCAATTCAATTTTCACTAAATCCAATATTGAAAGGAAAAGTAATAAATATTTTGAAGCATACAGAGAATCATGGGATTGGGTTCCACAGTGTTATAAGCGAGTGGGTTAACAAATGAGCTGTAGGGATCAAATCATAATGGCAATGGTTTAATGGATAAGGATAATACAGTTGGGTGGAAGTTGGTTTTATATGTTAATTGTCGGGGAGGGAAAACTTGCAGTTACAGCTCTGATACAGCGCAGCTCTTAGACACAAACGCCCAAACTGAATAATGCTTACAAAACAATTTTTAATTTTAATTGTATTTTTATCACTAATTCAGAGGCTAAATTTTTGGATTTTATTTTCTTGAATAAGGCCCCTATAATTAGTGGGGTCTTATGAAGATTCTGCGTGACTTGCAGGAGCGGTCATCCCCGAGACACATGTCATGATGTCACCAACCCAAACCAAAGTTTTTTTCTTTCTTGGTCTATGTATGGCCTTGCACAAGAAAAATGAATGACTAGTAAAGCTCTTTGGTTGGTTTAGACTTTTGTGTGAGGTAGGGCATGAGGAAATTGAGGGAATTACCTATTTTCAAACTTTGAATTACGCCAGACAACAAAAAGAATATTAGCTGTTACAGAGAGAGAAAAAGAAAATTACGAAAGGTGATTTCTTTGGTTTCTTTATTGTCCCCCTTCTGTGGCGTGTCATAGAGGGGTTTGATGTAAAGGGTTTTGTTCTGATTATTTTTAGGACAAAGTTTTTAGCTTTAACGAGAGCCTTCTCTTGTGGGTTTTGTTTTGATTCTAATTTTGAGGAAGGCTCTGCTTTGAGTTTTGGTGATTGTTGAGAAAATGATACGTTGGTGGATATCTGCTCTCCAATTAACGGAGCTGTTTGTGAGTACTTTAGTGCATTTGGTGTATGGTCTTTACATATTTAGCACAGCTGTGGCCGGTGACCTTTCACAAACTTTAAATGAATGGATTTTCAAGCCTAATATGAACATTGTTGTCAAAGAGGAAGAGTCGAGAGGGATTTCAAAAACAACCACCAGCGGCGATGACTTGCCTCCTATTGTGTTGGTCCATGGAATCTTTGGATTTGGCAAAGGGGTGTGTGATTTTTCTCTTGTTAAAATCCTGAACTTTTTTTTTTGTTTTTCTGTGTAGTGCTTGGAAATCAATGATCTTATTTAGCTCTCGTATGGGTTTTTCATTTTCCATTGGTTTCAGAGACTGGGAGGTTTATCCTATTTTGCAGGGGCTGAAAAGAAAGATGAAAAGGTTCTGGTGCCTGATTTGGGCTCCTTAACAAGCATATATGATAGGTGAGTGATGGGTGCGTAGAAAGGTTGTAAATTTATGCCCATTCTTGGCCTTCTTTGGTCTATTGTTCTTTGTATTGTGTGTTTTCAGTTTTGTTGCCAGATTTTGAGAGGAGTAATGGTGTTTTTTCTTTAGGGCAAGAGAGTTGTTCTATTATTTGAAAGGTGGGCAAGTTGATTATGGTGAAGAGCACAGTAAGGCTTGTGGGCACTCCCAATTTGGAAGGATTTACGAACAAGGTCAAAAGATCTTTACACTTTTTTTTTAATAGGTTCTATAACTATTTTGTCTGTTGCATTTGATAATTGACTGCATTACAGTCTTGGCTTAATTTCAAAAATTACTTTTTGTTTGTTGGTGATTTTGGGATGCAGGGCATTATCCTGAATGGGATGAGAATCACCCAATTCACTTTGTGGGGCACTCTGCCGGAGCACAGGTTGTTCGAGTTCTGCAGCAAATGCTCGCAGACAAGGTTAGTCTAATTTGCCTAAATTATCAGCATACAACCAATTAATATTTTTAAAATTCATTTGTTTGATCGTGTGGTTCTCTGGCGTTTCTTAGGCGTTTAAGGGCTATGAGAACACTTCTGAAAATTGGGTATTAAGCCTCACATCCTTATCTGGAGCCTTCAATGGGACTACAAGAGCATATTTAGATGGAATGCAGTGAGTACTTCCCCAATTTGGCTTTTTATTTGGATTTTCTCCGTCTACAGTCTATACATTTAGTAGAATTAGAATTTGCGTCACGTTCATTTTTTTGTTTGTTGTTTAATTGGCCCAAATGATGCTATTATTCTAAATTCTGACTTATTTAAGCCTTATTCTGCTTCAGTGGATTAAGAATAGGCATCCTTCTTTTTCATAATTGTTTGCTGAAAATAGATAGTTTTATGTAGATTTGTAACTGTGATTAACTGTTTCAGGCCAGAAGATGGAAGAACCTTAAAACCTATATGTCTGCTTCAAGTCCTGCGCTTAGGGGTGATAATATATGACTGGCTTGACATATCCTTGTTGAAGAGTTATTACAATTTTGGATTTGATCACTTTAACATGTCATGCAAGAATATGGGAATTTTAGGTCTTTTTGATTGCCTTTTGGGGCATTCTGGTCCATTTGCATCAGGAGATTGGATTCTTCCTGATCTTACAATTCAAGGGTCTATGCAACTCAACTGCCATCTTCAAACCTTTCCTGATACATACTATTTTGCCTATGCTACTAAGCGGACTAGGAAAATAATGGGTGTCACAATTCCTTCAAGCATTCTTGGAATCCATCCATTGCTTTTTATAAGAGTGTTGCAAATGAGCCAATGGCGTTTTCCTCAGGACATCTCTCCTCCTTACAAAGGATACAGGTTTGTTTTGAACAGCATACTTTTTTCTTCTTCACTTCTGTATGCTTGCAAAAGTTTTTCTCGGACTATGTTTGGTATAAATGAAAATGTTCATTTCGCTCATGAGAACTAAATTATGGAATTCAACATAATTAAACCAAATTCTATCATTTGCAAATGAATTCCATATTTTAGATTCATTTTTTATACTAAAGAAGGGTCAATGTTGAAGTAATTTGGAAATGACTTGATGTTTTATTTTTTAGTAATTATTGAGGAACATTTTTAATTAATCAAATATGATTAAATTATGTTATTTTATTTAATGATTTCATAATGTCGATTATACAATATTTCCATATAAAATGCCATGCCATGCCATGTTTAATTGCAAATTCTATTGCATTCATGCCTTGGGTGAATGTATCTGCAGGGATGAAGATTGGCAGGAGAATGATGGAGCACTTAACACCATATCCTCAACTCACCCTCGTATTCCAATCGAACACCCGAACCTTTTCATCACAAGTGATTCTGAATG
This sequence comes from Jatropha podagrica, assembly GCA_947857235.1. Lineage (NCBI taxonomy): Eukaryota > Viridiplantae > Streptophyta > Magnoliopsida > Malpighiales > Euphorbiaceae > Jatropha > Jatropha podagrica. The sequence continues at coordinate 2,043 of CANUEP010287882.1, read as the reverse complement.
TCAACCCTTGCAACCGGGAATCTGGTTAGTTACAACAGTTTTCCTCTCTCTCTCTCCCTCTATACACACACACACACAAACACAATGTTGACATGCTTGTCTGGCTCATTTACTTAGTTACTAATCAAATTGCAAATTATCATTCTCATAGCTATAAAAATTCCTTTTATCCAAGGTTCAAATATAGGACATTCTATTTCAGTTTTTAAGTCTATTTCTTGTTCTTTGTGTGCACGATATAAATTCATATTCCTGGTTTTTTGAAAAAGAGAAAAGAATGAATATATAGACATATTTTAAAGCTTCCAATTATGTAAATAGAAATAAGAAGTTTAACTAAGTTAACCATTTCCATTATATAACCAATAAAATTGTAATCGCCTGTCAAATTCAATTTCAAATCAAGGTTATTCAAGAATGTGACTGTCAATCATTCGACAAGCTAACAAAGAGGTGGATCTATTATAATACTTGCAGGTACTACAAGATTGTAGAGGCAGACCATATTTTTTTCATTGTAAACAGAGAAAGAGCAGGAGTTCAATTTGATCTTATGTATGATAGCATTTTTGAACGTTGCAGAAAGCATGTCTTTAGGAAAAATCCACAGACTCTACCGAATGAAGCTCACCACCAGTAGTTTAATGTCTGCTAGCATCAACAGTAACCATACAACTAGAAGAGAGAAAAAGAAACTAAGAGAAGAGATACAGAATTGTTTAAATTATGACAATGGCAGTGGTAATATTCTTTGCAGCCTTTCTGTCTCTTTGTAAATGTAAATTTAATAAAAGGAATTACCATGTTCAGAAATGTCACAGGATAGTTCTTGAAAATGCCCAGTTTGCTTTCTTTTTCTTTTTCGCTACCAATAATATTCTTATATGTAGCTTTGCTAGAGATTTCAACAGCTTAGTTTCTATATTGGGCCCATAAATATAGATGTAATCTCTTAGAATTAGTTAATATCTCCTACAGATACTCAATTTTCTTTCAACAGCAAAATGTGCATGTCTAAGAAATGAAATGGATTTCTTGAAGTCACATTTACTTTTTTTAATATAAACTTCAAATTTTTCTCTTTTTTTTCTTTTTGGTCGATATATATATTTTAATGCTTACAAGAAGATAATAAAATAAAATATGGATCTTATGTACTTGAATTTGGATTTCATTTTGAAGTATCAACAATGTTTAGTGGGTCTGTTGGATATTCATCTGGTTTTAAGTTTTGGAACCAGGGCTGTAAAAACGGTCACAAGCATGATAACCCATGTAAATGTTGTTTGGCAAATAGTTAGTTATTAATATATGTTTTCATGGTATGATGCCCATTGGACATAAGAGGTATGGGACAACTGGACAATATTGGTCCGAATATTGTTTTGTTAAGTTCAAGGAGGGCCCTCTTTCTGGCCCAAAATTGAATTTGCCTTTATACTGCTCTTTTGCTTTTTGTGGCCCAATAAACTATACTGTATGTTTATTTTTCCTTTTAATTGGTTTGAGACCCCCCCTGGCTCGAATTGAATAAGATTATTGAGTCTGAGATTGAGATTGTCCATAGGCATGTGACGTGTTATCATGAATATCACATGCATCATTCATCATTGGCAGCACATGAGAGTGAGATTGAGGGAGACAAGGCATCAATTATATGGTTTTTGGGGGCAGCCCAAATCAATTGTCAGCTTCCTCCTTTAGATATTATACAAGAAATGTTGGTGACATTATAAAGTAATTTAAGGCCTAAACTTGAACATGGCAATTAATGAAAATGACAATTTTATTTTATTTTTCTTTAATCTAATTATAATTAGAAACCTTAATTTAATTTGCTTCTAAACATTACATGCATATACACATGTATCCATGTTCCAAACCCTCCTGAAGATTTCTGCTTTGACCATACGACAAAAACACATAAAAAATTATAGGCCAAATTGCATAAATCTTGGGGGGGGGGGGGGGGGGGGGGGGGGGGGGGGGGGGGGGGGGGGGGGGGGGGGGGGGGGGGGGGGGGGGGGGGGGGGGGGGGGGGGG
>CANUEP010287648.1:0-62638 GCA_947857235.1 Jatropha podagrica | reverse complement strand
CCCACTGTCCTTTTCCCCCAAAAAATAAAAATAAAAAACAAAAAAAATCCACAAAAATTAAAAAAAATTAAAAAAAAAAAAAAAAAAAAAAAAAAAAAAAAAAAAAAACTCATAATAAAATTAAGCTTCCTCTCCAATCTCAGGAGAGAGCTGAACAGTAAAAAATGAGGATCTACAAAATAATGCAAAAGAAGTTTACCTTGAGTCCAAGAATTGCAGGAGAGGCTTTAACATAAGCATCATCATTGAGAGCAAAAATTGCGTTTCGAATATCAATCCTTGATAAAGGCTGAACTCCATGTGAACTAGCCCCTTCAAGGGTAGCAAGAACCAATAGAATTAAAGAGAAGATCGGTCCTAATCCCATCATCCTGCTAAATGTCGGAAATCAAGCAAGAATAATTTCAATTTCAACCCAATAAAAAGTACAAAAATTTATCCATCCTTGTGTGTACAAAGAAAAAAAAAAAAATCTAAAGCATGACCAAAAAACTAATCCAATTGGATATCCCAAGTCAATACAAATCTTAAAATTAACTTAAAGCACAGATATCTATAAAGGGTCCCATGACCTTCCATATACATCGAAACAAACAGGAAACTAGTAAAAAAAAATACGGCCAGAGACGCGTTTGTCAACTGCTAAATTGTAAAAAAGAAAAAAAAAAGAAGTAAAAATAAATAAATGAAAAAAAGAGAACAAAAAGGAGGAGATCAAAGAAAGTACAAAACAGAAGTTAGTGCGAGAGAAAAACTAGTTACAGTTGTTTGTGATCATTTGCAGTAAGCAAGAAGGAGAAGGAGCATTAATGGTACATATAATAAATGGCTACTTTAGTCAAAAGCATTAACTTGAGAATCCTCTTACGGAGATGCCAAGCTTTGTCCAATAATGGTGGGGTCACCTGTTAAAAGTGACCGGAAAATTATGGTCGGGCGCGTGATAGGAGATGGCTTTTATCCTTTTCTGTGTTGGTTACATATTTTATGTTTTGTTAGGACATTGTATATTTAAATGAGCTGCAGCTAGCTTTTATCTTTTCCATAAACATTCATCAAGTTCTGGAAGAGAAAATGTCAAATCTTTTAACACTTCCGGGAAAAAAAGAAAAAGCAAAATATAGAAAGAAAATCAAAGGGAAATGAAAGTTCTGAAAAAAAAAACTGCAACTTGATTTTCAAAATCATCCTTCCCTTATTAGCTGATCACTCTGAAATTTTCTTTGAAAAGATTCTGAATTTTATATCTAATCCAATTTCCACAAATTGCAATCTAAGGGTGACGGTTGGATGCAAAATAAAATAACAATATTTATTTGTAAAATGCTTAATTTTGCGAATTATTGCAATTCAACCCACTCTTTTTTTCAAATTACCTTCCAATTTCAAAATTAAAAAGTAATTGCACCCTGCCATAATCCAATTCAAGAAAAATACAGTCTTTATATCTCTGGAATAATCCAATTTAAGTAAAGTTTGTTTTTTTTAATAAATGAATCACCACTTGCTCTTAGATTAGAGTTTTGCTCGCTTAATTCGCATTGCACAAGTCACTCTCATAAATTATAACTTGAGACAAAAGCTAAGCTATGGTTGGATACAGATGAAAGAGATTACCCTAAGTGCTATCCAGAACATGTAATCAGATGTTACATCTAACTAAAATTATCCATTTCAAAACTTTAAATAAGATGGAACAAAATACAAGCCAATATAGATCAAAATCAGGAACCTCTTAATATTTAAGGATATAGATATAATTAAATTAATGGAGATCAGATCACAGCACCATAAGGGTCAAAATGCAATAAGCCTTTTGGCAACAGTTGAATCATCCATTTCCAAATATTTTGGTCCTTGCAATTTTGAAGCATTCTATCCCTTCAAAGAGAAAGCACAAGCCATAGAAGGAAGATCCCTAACAACAAAAGATGACAAAAATCAATACATAAAAATTATAATTTAATGCAAATTATACATTTACAAAGAAGAGGCGTAAAGAAGGACAAAAAGAGGTAAAAAACAAATTATTATCACAAGATGATGCAGGCATGACAACAGGTTGCTGAATATGTGATTTATATAGTAACTGTATTTAGAGGGTGTTTGGCCCTACAGTTTGTCCTTATGTGCACAAACCCCATAACGTGTGTCCCTGTAATGGTATAATTGAGGGAACAGGAAAAAGGTATTGAAAAACCCTGTGGTTGCCAAAAATGAAAAACAAAAATACTAAGCACGAGAAGACTTTTAGGGTGCAAAAGTGATCAGCATAAAAAGTAGAGATTGAAAAAAGGCAAGGTATTGCACCTGCAAAACTGAACCTGGTTTGAATTTTTGACCCCCATGTCCCGCTCGAGGCATCCCCTAATCAACAAAACGGTAAATCAGATGCATAAATTCTGACTGAAAGAAAAATGAACAGCCCACATGAGCTGGACTCAACTTAATGGTTCAACAAAGCAAAGCAATTGTGTGAACAGTGAACTAACCTTGTCCAAAGCAACTGGTGCTAGTATTCTTACCGTTCCAGCATATGCAAGCAAACGACTGGTCTAAACCAGCAAAGCCACACAAACCACCACTGGTTTCACAATCCTTGCAGATATTACTATAATATGAGCCATTATATTGCAGAGAAATCCCAAATTTCCATTTCATTGGATCTCCCTCGTTGCCCCCAAAGCTGTATACTGAAGTATATGAAGAGCATTGTAGCTTCGGAAGATCCAATGTGTAGCCTGCAAGTTGAATCGGCGACTCATAAACACAACAAGTAGATATTGGAGCATTTTGTGGTAAGCCAATGCCTGAAACTCCCTTGCAAGAATATAGTCCTCTACAAACACGAGAAACTGAGCCTGTATCGCACAAATCTTCATTTGGATCAAATACAGGAGAAGTAGTAGAGCATCCAAGCAACACAAAGATATTTTCACCAGTTAAAGAAAATGGACTAGCCCGATCCAAGCTAAAGCTTCCTGAGTTCTGCATTGAACTGCAACTTGACATGAGAGGGTCTGTGACAATTAAGGTGTTGCTTGGGTAATCAATTGAGGTGATAGTGTAAATACCCGTGCCAGTAGAAAATTCTAGCGTGCCCGAATTACATCTTACATATCTAGCAAAGTCAGGGTGGCCGCATCCAAATCCAGTGCCAAAAGGGAACTTCACTGGTATTGTGCCACAAGAGTCATGGCAGGTGCCATTTAGAGGGATAGGATGGACAGCATTAGAGATGGAGAAAAGTGAGGGAAGAAAGAGCGGAATGTAGAAGGGGATCCATGCCTTGAAGGCAGCTGACATTGGTTTGCTTTTGGAGGAGTTAACAAATTACCGAACTTGAAGCTCAGAGCAAATTAAAGTGGAGATTTTTGTTTGAGCAGATGATATTTAACAAGAATAGGAAGTGCTATTCGGTGGAAGTGATTACTTTCAACAATCTCTTCCTTTTCTTCAAGTTATAAAAGGCAGAAACTATACTTCACGTGGCATCTAGCTATAAAGCAATAAGCATTTCCAGTGAGGGACCCAAGAAATATTAAAGGAAAAAACAAACTCATAAAAGTGAATAGTGTAATTAGTAACTATTAAGTAATGTGGGGAAAAAATGTAGCTTTCTATTGATAGAAAAGCAATATTTGACTGCTCAGTCAGACAGCTTGCAGCCATCAATTTGTAATTTTCCTAAAATGTACAGAACAATATAATTTCAAGCTTGATCTAAAGAACTTGAACATATATTTTGATATCTAAAGATATATAATAAACGAAAATATGTACATAATGCTACTGCAACAACACAATGGTACCTGCAAAAATTTCCAAGGTGCACCTTGCTGCCTCACAAAGTAAGGTTCAGAGAACTCCCAAAAATGGACAGGAGAAAATTTATTATCTACAAGTGATTACTCCAATAGATCCTCAACTATTAATGTATTTAGCTCTAGCATGCAGACATATCATGATCAAATGCCTCCTCAAGTCGGCCCATAAAAGTTAGCATGAATCAGTCATTGGCACTTGCCTCGTCTCACCAGGAAGACATTCACCCAAAACATCATGGTAACCAGAGCGCAGCCAGGGCTAACAATCACCATGAACTTGTCCACTCAGGTTATCATCCCAAAAAATAGATAAGAGCTACATTTTGCCACAAATTCTTTCATATCACCACATTAACAAGGCTGTTCGCACAATTTCAGAAGAGTTGTTAGTCCCCAAAACAATGTACATATTCACTTCATCGATTCATTCGAACAGCTCAATTTCTGAAATTTATTCCCCAGAGAAACTCTCACTTCCACTTTGAAAGTTCATACAGAATCCAAATTCCTCTAAAAGGATCCTTGAAGCTAATTCCATCTAGGTTAGACTTGACACGTAGTTGAGTTGAATACCCACTCAACTAAAGGTTGCAAAACAAGTGACAAATGGTTCACAATACTCAAACAAGCTGAAAATTTGAAAGCAACAGCTCCCAATTTGATAAGCAAAGACTCGAGCACAGCAATGCACAGCCACAGGCCACTCTTGAAGTTCATGCATTTAGACCTGCCCAATTCTTAAAAGCAATTAATGCTTCCATCTTTCGGAAATTCCTCTTTCTCAACTTTGATACTTTGAGCTTCTTATGGGTCTCCATGAATGCTTGTTTGTACTTCCACTTGTCCACAAAAATCTTCATCTCTTGCGACTTTTCAACAACTTGCATCACTGCATCAAAGAAACCCCCTTTAACTAGAGCATACAGGAATGCATCAACCAAATTTGGATCAAATTTAATTCCTTTGTTTTTATCGCTTGAAACCTTTCGCTTAACCTCATGCCAGAGCATCAAAACACTGAAATATTTCTCTGCAGCTACATACCCATTAATTAAGGACAAATAAGTTTGGTCATTTGGTTCAAACTGCAAGAAATTCATCCTTCTAAAAGTCCTCTTTGCATCTTCTAGACGCCCGGCTTTACAGAAGGAATGAATAATTGAGTTCCAGTCATGAGTTTTCACCTCGACTCGAGGATCTTCAACGACTTCATCTAAAAATGCAGCCATTAACTCAGGTCGTTGAATCTCCATCAAACCTGTCATTATGGTTAAATAGCTCTCCTTTAGGTCAGGTATTCTCGCCTCTCTCATGTCTCTAAACAACGTAAAAGCAGACTGAAAATCTTGACCAGTCATGGATGCTTCTATTAGAGAATTGTAGCTTCCTGCATCTAACTGAAGACCTGTGTTGCTAATCTCCATCACCAGTTGAGTAGCTTCAGCAGTCCTATTCTCCTTGCAATAAGCCTTCAAGATCGGCACATAGACTCCAAGCCCAACTGAAATACCTTGAGCATCCATTTCATCAAGTATGCTATGTGCCTTATCAGATAATCCAAGATTAACACAGGCATTAATTATACCAAATCCAATTGATTTATCAATCACATTATTCACCGTCTCCATCTTCTGAGTCTCAATGATCAAATGTGCCAAACCCTTAAGACTTCCTTCTTTAAGAAACCCTTTAACCACTTCGCAATAAGTTTCCTCACTGAAATTTGAATTCTCTCTATCCTCTTCCCTCAAACTGCAAAGAATAGTCGCTGAAATGGACTCCAAACTTCCCGACTTTACATAGCCACTAATCAAATAACTATAAAATAACCTTTTGTTCAACAAACCGAACCCATCTATCAAAACCTTTAGCTCAATTATCTTTTCTTTGAGCCCTTTCAATGCATATAAATAAGCAAGAAACCCAAAACTCAATTCATCAGGCTTAATACCCAAAACCGACATTGTCTCGATAACATTTTCAGCATCCTTAACAGACTCGAGTTCACAACAACAACCCTCTAAAGCGACATTACAAGCAGCCAAATCAGGTTTCATAAAATCCAACTTCTCATCAATAGCAATCCTACAACTCTCCTGAAAAACCCGCAAAAACCCAACAATCTTACCGCTTTTCCTACTAATCTCAGCAAGTAAACCACCCCATAGTCCAAAAGGCATAAAATACCTGTTTTTAAACATACTCTTGACCAAAGCAAATGCAGGGGCAGCAGTATTGGCACATTTCATCGAACTGAGAACGATTTGAACCGTTTCAAAAGCTAACAATTTTGGATTCTTCTCTATAACATAAACAACAGAAGCGAATGCCCTTTTGAGATTGAGTGTGTCGGACAGAGATGAGAGGTGAGAGATGAGTGAATTAGTAACCGACGTAGAGGGAAAAGCTGAGTTAGTAGTAAGAGACTTGAAGGACTTCCAAGCTTGATCAGTGTCATTGGTGAGGAGGGAATTGTGGATGGTGGATTCAAGGGTTTGTATTTGATCAAGGGATAAAGGGTTTACGGTTTGTGGGTCAGCGGAATGGATAGTCGTAGGGTTCGCGGTTGTTGATGTAGGTTTTTTAGCGGCAAAAATGGAAGGTTGCAGGAAAGAGTATAGAGAAGGAGGAGGAGACTCAGGAGTAGAGGAGAATAAACGTTTGTGTATAAGCCATGAAAGAGCTCTTCTCCGCATTCTGAGATGGAGTGCAAACTCTGCGCGACTTCGCTGCAGTTTTTTGGCTTTGTTGCATCTTGAAGAGCGACGTCAATTGTGTTGGATTGGTGTGTTCATGAACCGGTAAAAATCAACTCAAACCGAATCGAAATCGTGCTTGATGGTTTGATTTGATTTTTAGACCCGGACAAGAGCATATCTTTGGTGTTTTGACTACTTTTTTTTAACTAATAAGATTTAGATTAAATAGAAACTAATATAATAAACAAAATCAGATCAAATAAAAAATTAATATAATCCATCAAAGATTATTTTTATATTTTTAATAAATAAAATTAAAATTCTTAAAAGTATTATACTCTTAGCGTAAATAATAAAATCTCATAATTAATGCATGAATACATTTATTTTGTATTGGTCAAATCACATTTCAAACGGAGAATAATTTTTAACTATTTTTATTTTTTAATTAATAAAAATTAAATTTCTCAATAATATTTTTATCGATTCATAGGCTTTGTAGGGGCATTTTAAAAATCTAATATTCTCTATTCTATTTTTTATATATTATATAAATTATAGATAATTTATTTTTACTTATTTATACCTAAAATTGGTTTAAAATAATTTTAATACAATTGAGTTGCAATAAAGTTCGATTGTTTCTGAAATATAAATTGATTTTGTTTAATTGTAATTTCATCTTTAATGTAAAATTAATTGAAAGGTTATTTTTTATTAGTAAAATTTTGGGACTCAATTGGGGCAGTATTGTTTATGTTATATTTGAATAAATATAATATTAAATCTGGAAGCGTAAATTTAAAAAAAAAAAATCATATAGTAATAAAAATAAAAAAATCAAGGGAAAAGCAAAATAGATGGAAATATATATATATATATATATATATATATATATATATATATATATATATATATCTGAAAAATACACCCTTTATTTAAAAAATTTCAATGATATTATATTGCTATTAATAATATTATATTATTGTCACCGTTATATTACTTATTATTCTGAATTAATGTTAATAATATTATTGATTTTATTAGCTTTTTAAAAAAATAACTGAAAACAATATTGTTCATTTTATTTTATTATTAGCAATACACGGTTAAAAAATTAAAATAAAATATTGAAAGAATATATATATATATATAATTTATAGATTCTTTAATGAAATTTATTTTATTATATTATTAAAAAATATTATTAAGATATGTTAATAGTAAAAAAAATATTCATAATTTTTAATTATTGAAATAAAAATTAATAGATAGAGACTTGTTCAAGGGTATAGATTAAAAAAATTTAAAATTTATAGAGATAAATAAAAGAAAAAGAAGTAAAATGAAATGTAAAATTCATTAATTCAATTTATTTTAGAATTAATGTAAAAAATAATTAAAAAAATATGTTCATGATTTTTAACTATTGAAGTAAAAAGTATTGAAGTAAAAATTAATAGATAAAGAATTATTCAAGAGTATGGATTAAACAATATTAAAATTTATAGAGATAAATAAAAAAAATAAAATAAAACCCAATAAAATTCATTAATTCGATTTATTTTAAAATTAAAGTAAAAAATAATTAACTCATTATAAAATTTATGAATAAATAATTTATTTAAGATGACTAAAAGTTGTATATAAACTCATCCTAATTCTTGGTAATTCTCTAAAGTTATAATTAATTAATTATATTTGATATAATTTAATAAAAAATAATTTTTAATTTTTAATATAAAATAAAATAATATTTGCCAAATCATTAAATTCATAAATTATATTATTAAAATTTATATAAATTGTTACTTATTGCTATTAATTTTTAATCTTATATCAATCAAATACATTTAACACTATTTAGTTCAATTAATAAATAATTTTATTTTATTTTATTTTTAAATAAATATAAAATAAATAATTAAAGCATTACACATGTTATTATATTAGAATATTAGAATCCTAGTTGCAAGGCTAAGAGAAAATATGTCTGCTTTATATATATATATATATATATATATATATATATTATTAGTCTCAAAGATCATTTAGCTGTATCTATATAAAGAGCAAACATAGCAGACAGAAACAAAAAGCGCTAGTTCAACCGTTGAAGACTTCGGTTTGAGCAGAGGATGTCAGTCATGGAGCAAGAATCAGGCGATGCAAAAAAGGAGATGCTTATAATCGAAGAATGGAATGGCTCTTCTTCAACCCATCTCTCTAAAACTGCTACAATATCATATTCTTCCTCTCTCTCTATCAAAAGGTCGCTTCTTTGATGGCAGTACATTATTCCCTTAATTTTCTTTTTGTGCAGTCACATATTTTTGAATTGAATGATACGCAGATCCGGTCACCGTTTTGATTACGTTTGGAGACGCTTTCTTCAAGCATTTGTACCCGAGGCAAGTCCATTTCCTTTTTTTGTTCTGTTCTTTATAATACCAAAAAAAAAAAAAAAAGAATTCTAATTTATTTACACTCTCTCTGACTAAGTGCAGGGTTTTCCAAGTAGTGTAACTCCAGATTATGTCCCTTTTCAAGTTTGGGATTCTTTGCAGGTTATTCTAAATATTAGATTATGTTCATTATTATGCTTAATTTGTGGGTGCAAGAAAATCAGATTCTGTCCCTTTTTTTTATAGGGCCTTTCAACTTACATAAGGACCATGCTTTCTACACAAGTGAGTCAAATTTGCTAAACGGATTATAAAATTTCTCAGTTTTGATTCCAGTGTCTTTATAAATTTTATTTTTTCCTATTCTTTTAATTACTTTGAAAAGGCTCTCTTGAGTGCAATTGGGGTTGGAGAGAAATCAGCAACAGTTATTGGCGCCACCTTTCAGGTATATATATTTACTTGCGTCAGTCTCTCTATTGTTATTTTTGGTTAAAATCTTTTTTAGTTTTTTGGATTTTTCCATGATTGAACTTAAGTAGTTGAAATTTTATAACATTTATTTTAGTCGAATTAAATATTATACTGTTATAGTAATTGCAACTGTTGCAGTGGTTTTTGAGGGACCTAACTGGAATGGTTGGAGGGATATTGTTCACATTTTACCAGGTCTGCTGTTATATGCTTTTGATCTTGTATACTCTCTCTATATATGTGCATGTGTGCATGTATGTACGTAGAGGGACTACGCTAATACTTTGCATATAAGATTCTCAAGTTTTTGAATTCTGGGTGAGATCTTGACTATAATTTTGGATGCTCAAGTTTATGAACACTAAGTGTCTTCGACTTTGATTTCTAAGTGACTGCTTAAGAGTTGAGACCCTCATATGGTCATTCACATTTGATGGTGTCTACTTTGAATTCCTTTTTCTAGACCATGAAATGTAATGTAATTCTATGCTTCTCAGGGCTCGGATCTGGATAGCAATGCAAAAATGTGGCGTTTGGTTGCAGATATTATGAATGATCTTGGTGTGTCCTCATCTCTTTTTCCCTTGCTTTTTCTCTCTCAAAAGCTTGCATTTACCTAGCGAGTCATAGAATCACAGTTGATATCAAGTTGGTGTCTAGCAACATATTAGCAACTCATAGTTGCCATGCAGTTTGTCTTGGTTCTGTACATATATTTTCTTGACTGTTTCAAATAACATGTCTGTGGTTTGGTTGCAGGAATGTTGATGGACCTCATTTCTCCTTTGCTTCCTTCAGCTTTTGTGTTTATAGTTTGCATAGGGAGTATATCAAGATCATTCAGTGAGTTCCATGCACCCTAAATTTTTGGCAAGGACATTTAGAGACCTACTAGATGTTACGAATAAATTGACAAATTAGTTGGGTAATTCTGTAGGTTGTTTCTATTTATCTTGTATATGCATATTAGAACACATGTTCAGGTTGTTCATATGCAAATAAATTATCTAAGTTATTATATTAAATTACTAGAAAACCATGTAAATTTGAAGCTGTCAGTAGGTTTAATTTGAAGTGCTCTAATATTACCTTTATCTTTTCTTTTGAAAAATTTACAATGAGAATGCCAGATATTTAAAGTAATGATGCTTCTTCATCAACATGATTTAACTAAATCTCTCTCACTCTTTCCTGTTTTTCTAATTAGCTGGTGTTGCCAGTGGTGCAACTAGAGCTGCTTTAACACAGCATTTTGCCCTTCAGAATAATGCAGCAGATATCTCTGCCAAGGTACCAATAAATCCCTTCTGACATTGGGATGTTGACCTTTAACAGATTTTCTTTATTTTTGTTGGTATGATTGGCAACATGTTTCCAATATTTTGATAGGAAGGAAGTCAAGAAACAGTGGCTACAATAACTGGTATGGCATTGGGGATGCTCCTTGCTCGTATAACAATTGGACATCCCTTAGCTATCTGGTTTTCATTCCTCTCCCTCACTATGTTCCATATGTATGGTAATTTCTGCTGCTGTGATTTACAAGAAAAAGTTATTTCAAGATTGTATTTACCATCATGTGCAGTTAGGACAATTGAATGCAAATGTACATATTATGTAAATTTGGATGAGTCTTGTTAGAAAATTCAGCTTGTTTCATGACAAGGTATCAGATCATAGGATAGATGAGACCTACACAAAACAAAGAATTAAACATTTATAGTGTCTCTCGATCTTAGCTTCACGTATTGGGCTGCCCTTTTTCTTCAGTGGCCCTTGATCTAATTGCTTGATGCAGCAATGAGCAATGGATGGAAAAACTTCTGCTTATTTTCAAAATAAAATTAAATAGCAGGACTCGACTACTCGATTGCCAACTTTGATGTCTTTTTTGTTCTCTCTTTTGCTTGATTAGCATATTTGATCAAATGGTAATTTCTGAAATTCATGTTTCATCTTACTATACATAGTAATATGTGCTTTCTTATGTGCAGCAAACTACATGGCTGTCCGGTGCCTTGTGCTGAAATCTTTAAATATGCAAAGGAGCTCAATTCTTTTGCAACATTTCATGGAGATTGACCAGGGTAAACAGTAATAATAGTTATGATTTGAAAGACTTCTTTGAAGTTGGTGCAAGGGTCCATGAGAATGTACTCAGCAGCCCTCAGCCCAATAATCAAATTTGCTTATTACGTTGACTTTGTATAAAGAAAAAAAGAAAAAGCATATGAAATGATCATGCTTTATCATGAATCATGACTATGCTCACTTGATTTAATTATTTTTGCAAGCCAAATGCAAATTATTCACAATGTTCTTGGGAGGCTTCATTTCCCTTTTATAATACCTTGATGCGTTTTTATTTGTTGACGTCACTGCTTTGATTTTAATGCCAATATCTGAATTTGTTGCCAGTTCTCTCCCCTGAACAGGTCTCTAGGATGGAACGTATTCTACCCTGGTGGACCCCTTTTCAGAGCACAAAGAATGTGTTACTACATAAGCAAATAAACTTAGGAGTGAGAATTTCTTCACTTAATCATCAGGAAATGTGAGTTTTAAATTTATTTAGCTGATAAACTTTTCAATGGAATGAGGCTTCCCAAGCTTTCCTGTTGACATATTTATTCAGTCATTTGCACGAACACATTATGCTATAGCTGTTTATTTGGCAGTACCTCTACAACAATTATTGTGGATACGGCTTGAACATATCGGTCACTGCTTAGCATACCAAAGAATTTTTTGTTCAAGCCCATAGCTGAAATCTTGAAATGACTGGCGTTGGGCTGATTTGAGCTGTCAACCACAAATCATTGCTTTCAATAGATTTTTCATTCTTATCATAAAGCTGACAGTTTGACAATATTCACAAACAGGAAGGAGGTGTTGAATTCTGCAGGATTTCACAGAAAAGGTTGAGCTTTAGCCACCACTTTTTAGCTATAGAGTTTTCAATCAGAAAGCTATAGCTCATTTTAGTTATTTCTTTCTCTTTTAGCTAAGTACTTGCTAGTCAGGAGGAAGGGACTCATAGGCATAATAATGCACAAAAATTCAACACCTTCAGATATCTTGCAATCATTTATTCATGCACTTGTCATGGCAAAATATATGGAAGAAAAAAGAGCATCAACATGGATGGATAAACATTATAAAGTGTTCCTTGATAAGGTATATCTTTAAAAATTTTCCTTTAGTCGTTCTAATTTAGACTTGAAAAAACCTTATTCTGGAGAGGGCAAATTAAAACAAACTTTTGTTAGGATTTGCCAAGCTAGCAGTTGTTACACTGGAGAGAGCTTCTTTTTTCTTTTCCCCTCATTTTATCTTTTCAAATATGTGGCAGTTAACTTCATCAGGTTGGAAAACAGAACGCCTTCTTTCCCAATCAATCAATTGGAGGGCAAACTGGGTTCGTGTGCCTTCAGATGACAAGGTTGACTAGGTAATCTCAATCTTACTATGTATTCTTAGATTATTATCATTCATTTATATTGTATGAAGGGAATAATTTATGGAAACCCTTCTTGGAATACCCATTGATGCTTTTACAGACAAGGATTGTATTTGCGCCCTTGCAGCTCACAAATTTATGTGAATTGCTTTTGTCATAAATCACAATGTAAAAGTATTGGATATCAATAAAATAAAGATTAGATCATCCAACATGTTTGGAGAAGTTGTTGAGAGTTTTTTCAGGTTATTCTGTGTGAGGAAATGTAAAAATATAAAGATTACTTGGATGAGTTGGGCTGAAGCAGCTAATTTAACAATATACTGAAACTAATAGGATAATGAATGAAAGAGATATTTAAAACAAGTAATTACAATAATAAAACTTATGTACAAATTATTTCACATTCCTTTTATCATTTCAGACGAATACAAGAAAAGATCTGTCTAAATTGTTTGTAAGATTGACATTTTTGCCTGCTTTTTTACTGCCTGTCAACCATTTCAATAGTTCCGCACAATGATTCCCAAATAATGACAATGCAGTTAGAGTACTCATTTTCTATGCCCTGAAGATGCCATAAGAACTCCAACTGCCAAAATAAACATACACAACATGCTTGTTAGTAAAATGTATGTTCTTCGTGATGATTTTCTGTACTCTTTAAAAATTACTATGCCCCAAAATGTGCTCACAAGCGGTAGTGCCTGCAATTAAAACCCGAAGTTATTTTAAGTACATACATAAACTTTCCAACACACAACACAACCAAAAAAGAACTTTGTATTTATTATGGCACGCATATAGCAAACCTGAACAGCATCTGCAGCTGCATATCCGGCAGCCTGACCGGCCATAAACTGAAGTCCATTTCCAAACCCACATAGCAATCCAGCCAGGAAAGCCCAGCCTCTGCCATTCCAGTCATTAAGATAGGCCTTAAGGGTTGATTTAGGTAGGTTCAGGACAGGCCGGTAAAGGAAAGTCACATTCAAAATGATGGCAAGCACAAAACAAGAGACTGAGAACCAGAAAAATGCAGTATAGACAGCCAATTTAGGAACCCCTTTCTTCAAGGTGTGCCATTGATCATTAGTTGCTAAGTTGAAAGCTGGTGAGAATAGTGAGAAGCAAAAACCAGCAAAGAATGTTATTGCTAGTCCAATCAAAGTGCCCTTCCCAAATACCTGCAATTAGAGATTTTTTTTTTTTAATTTTAATAAACTTCTGGAGTCATTTCCAAGGTTCTAAAAATTGAGTTTAAAGTATAGATTTCTTTTGTAACTGATAAAATTGGTTATATTGAATTTTATAAAATTGATCTTGTAATAGTATAATGAATATTTTCATATTTGCCAAAAACTGAAAACATAAAATTCCAAAATTTATGGAATTCATTTGTACGAAAACGAAGTTCATCTACAAACCTTGATTGATCTTTTGTTCTCAAGCTCTATGAGGAAAGCTGCAGTTCCAGCTTTTGCCTTCTCTTCTGGAGCATTTCCATTTTCTGGATCCGTTGTCTCTATCAAATGAAAAAAAAAAAAAAAAGGAAAAAAGAATCATTCTCATGCTAAAAAGAATAAACTATAAAGGAAAATGGAAGTAGAATTCGATTAAACTTGGTACCAGTTCTTGGAAATCCATTCTTGGTTGTGAGAGATCCATTATCCCTAATAGAAGATTAAATTTTAATGGTGAAATCATTCTGATATCATCAACTATTGGAAAACCAGAATCCAATATTGACCAAAATCTTGCCCATAAAAGAAACTTCAAATAAAGATTACTTAAACTTCAACAAAAAGATGCGTACACTGTTCCAAATTTGTAATCAGTTGATACTTTGTCAAGCTTTGCTTTATTATCAGCCGCATTAGATGAATGAACAGCTGAACCAAGACAAACAGCAATCAAGAAGCAACCGACACCCGGAAAAAGAATCTCAGCCTCATTAATTTTGTCATCCAAGAAGTAATTCAGAGTTGTTCCTGTAAAAGAGAGAAAATGAAAGGTGAAAAATAAAACAAACCTTATAATTACATCAAAAAGTGAGACTGTAACTTGAATACTCAGACCTATAACAACAGTTATGCTACAAGTAACGACCTCCACCACAGATAAACCAACAAAAGCCCAAGCATACTGTGTGGATAAATTTCCAATGCTAAGAACTACTCCACCTGCCATTGCAAACATAATTGAGGGCCAATTTTCCTGCATCAATCAGCCTGGAAGATTCAAATAACAGTATACCATTCCAAACGAAAATCGTTACTTTTATACCAAATCTTGAAATAGTGAATAGTTACTTCTACTTGAAGTATAAAATTCATTTATAAATAAAGAAATATAGTTCAATTATGTTAAAATATTTAACACACCATTCTTAAGAACTGAAACTCGCCTGAGAAAGTTGGGTTAGAAAATTTGGCGAGTCAGGTGTGCTCTTGCCAATCTCACCAAAAGAGAAAGCTATAATTACAGCAGCCAAAAGATTGGTGATAGAATAATCAAGGTAAGTGTGTTGAGGAAGGCGGCCTCGTCTTTCTAGCAGAGTCATAATAGCAGGCCATGTTCCTAAGAAAAACAGAGAAAGTAGCATACATCCTATAGCTCCACCTTTGCTCTCTATCATATACATTTTTAGAGAAACAGGTAAGTCCTCTCAGCCAAACAATATACACACACCCGAAAAGTCCTGCAGGATAGAAGAAGTTCCAAATTAATGTTTTCACTAGGGTCATATAAATTAATTGACGATTTTGACCAACAAGAGAGAGAGTCCAAAAAGATTAAGCAAGCAAGAAGTAACTTGTTAGAATACAACACATGGGATTGAAACAAATGTTAAAAGATGGCAAAACCATTGAATTTTTCTCAAAAGTTTACTGTTACTTGTACATGTCAGTGTTTTCTGCTTTAAAAAAAGAGAGAGAGAGAGAGAGAGCTCTTGTACTCTCCATTTGGTGAGCCGTAATGGAATAATGCTCACCGGATGCAGCCTTTAGTGTCAAATTATGAAAAAGAAGAATATACTATTGGAATGTTAACTGCAATATTAGACTGTTACATTTGCATAAAGATTGATATAATTTTCAAAATTAGGCAATAATAACATTAATCTCCCAAGAAATGAGGATCAAAATAAGAGCCTGCAAAGCCAAAAATATGCTGAAGAAGAAATAACTTACAGAATCCAAAACCCGCACCTTCGGAAAAAAAAAAAACAAAAGAAGGGATATTGTTCATAAATGAAAGGACCCAGCTCCTCTCCATATCCCAACAAATGAAGGGAAGCAGTAAATTTGGAAGCATGAACATGAAATTAACTAAACGCAAAATCAGATTAAGTATAATAAGGGTTGACAGATTGAAAAAAACAAGAAGAAGAAGAAGAAAACGGACCAAACACCAAATTGAAGGAAACTACCTGGGAAATCTGTATAAACCAAACGTGCAGTAAATCATAAAAATAACAGTCACCTCAAACTCAGATTCTTTGGAATCTTTCAAGTATAAGCATCATATGGAATATAAAGAAAGAGAGAAACAGATTCTTATTAAAAGAAAGTGACTTTTTGACATCTTTTCCATATTAGAAATCGGTTAAAGATGAAGGCGTTTTCTTCGGATCTAAATTATATATATTCAGATTTTTATACGTTTTGCGATGGCGGTCCATGCTGGCTACTAGCTGTGAGTGGTGGAAGTTTTTTCTTATTGTCTTATTGTCTCGTGAAGTCAAATCATTTCACTGTCTTGTCTTGCAATGTCTGCTCTTTTTTACGTCAAATTGTCAATTGTTTGCACAGGTTGACTTTACTTTTTCACTTCACTACGTTTCTTTTCTCTGTCGAAACTTCATTATTATTATTATTTAGGACATATAGCAAAGAAGCGGTAGTGATGTAAAAGAGAGAAATGAAAGAAGAAAAAGGAGTCCATACCCACATTAAGAAATAGATGGGTACTACAGATATATAAGGTATATTATACATATAAGCCAACAAGTTAGTGGTTTTCAAAATATAATGGACTGAGTTAGACATACCATTTTTATGATTTACAGATTAAATTAGGTATGTCTAATTTTGTTCATTGTATTTTTTTACTAGGAAATTTAATATTAATGTTTGTTGTCTAATAATATTATTAAAAAAACTTGTTTTGAAGTGTTGTTATTAGAATATATTGTAATTTGTGAAAATTGTTATCATTCATCCACGGATACAAGTTGGATACTTTAAATCCATAAACCCGACCCAACATCTAGCCCTACTTGCTCTTCTCCCTCCAAAATCCAATCTTTTACTATATAACAGAAATTCAATGTTCTATACAATTTTATAAGAATTTTGCTCTTCGATATCTAGCCATGAAACTTCTTGATAATATGAGCTCTCTACAGTTTCCATATGAGGAACTTCAAGTTGTTTGTCTATTTTCGATGCCCTGCCGATGCTATAAGAACTGCAACAGCTACAGCAAACATGGACAACATGCTAACTAGTAATGCATATGTTTTTCTTGATGATCTTCTGTACTCTCCGAACAAAAGTATCCCCCAAAATGTGCCAATTAGTGGAAGTGCCTGAAAATGAAATCCCCACCACACATCAAACAGTGGATTATCCAAATTTTGGTGAAAGAAAATTTTGAAACAACAGAAACTACTGCTAATTATTAAAAACTTTAGGGGTGTTATAGTGATTTATACACATTTATAAATCAAAATTGTCAATGCTTGACTGAAGCTATAAATGATTTTCAGAATTCTATCAACAACCTGATAATCTAATATATGTATATGGTAGAACCAACCTGAACAGCATCTGCAGCTGCATATCCTGCAGCTTCACCGCCCATAAATTGGAGACCATTCCCGAGCCCACATAGGAGACCAGCCAAAAAGGCCAAACCTCTGCCATTCCAGTCTTTCAAATAAGCCTTTACCGATGATCTTGGTAAGTTCAGCACAGGGCGATAAAGGAAGGTGATATTCAAAATGATGGCAAGTACAAAACAAGAAACTGAGAACCAGAAAAATGCAGTGTAGACAACCAACTTAGCTACCCCTTTCTTCAATGTGTTAAATTGATCATTTGTTGCTAAGTTAAACGCCGGTGAGAAAAGAGAGAAGCAAACACCGGCAGAGAAGACTATGAAGAGTCCAATGAAGGTACCCTTCCTAAATACCTGCCATAAGAGAAAGGAGTAATATTTATATATGTTACTGCTATAGATGTGCAGTCTCATTGTAAGGAAGTTAAGGGCATTAATAAAAATTTTCAAAAGCACTAACCTTAATTGCTCTTCTATTCTCAAGCTCAACAAGGAAGTCGATTGTTCCAAATTTTATCTTATCTGATTTTTTAATCCCATTCTCCAGATCTGTTGATTCTGTTGAATAATAAAAGAAAGCAAAGAATGGCCAATTTATGATATAAAGAAGCAAGGAAAATGTTAAATATATGATGGATATACAAACTCTGAAAAGCCGCATACCCTTGTTTGAAAAAGCATTTTTGAATTTGGTAGTATCCTCAGTCCTGTCGAAATCGTAATCTTTGAGAAAATACATGGATGAACAAATGAATATGCACAAACCCATTTATTGACCATCACAATTTAATGGGGGAAAAAGTGGGGAATAAAAAGGCATACTCTGTTCTGAGGTTGTAATCGATTTGCGAACTGTTGAGTTTTGCACTATTATCAGCTGCATTGGATGAGTGAAGAGCTGAAGCAAGACAGACAGCAATCAGGAAGCAACCAACGCCCGAAAAAAGAACCTCAGCTTTATTAATTCTGTCATCTAAGAAGTAATTCAAGGTTGTGCCTGTTGTATTCAAACAAAAGTTTAGGAAAAGAGAAGGATTAGATATTCAGTCAAATGACAAGCTATAAACTAAACTAACCTATTACAACCGTCAAACTAGCAGCAATCACTTCAGTCACTGTTAAACCAACAAAAGCCAAAGCATACTGCATGCATATATTCCCAAGGCTTAACACAATACCACCAGCCATTGCAAACATGACTGAAGGCCAATTTTCCTGCATCAATCACCATAGAAGATTCAAGATGACAAATTTTACCATAAAGAATAAGCAATTGGATTGGCTTCACCTACGTTCAACCTAGAAAGTTGGCTTATAAAATTTGGTGTCTCTGGTGTGCTCTTGCCCATCTCGCCAAATGTAAAAGCGAAAAATAGAGCAGCCAGGAGATTTGTGATCGAATAATCAAGATAAATATGCTGAGGAAGACGGCCTCGTCTTTCTAGGAGAGCAAGAATAGCAGGCCATGTGCCTAAGAAGAATAAGGAAAGCAGCATACATGCAATGGCTCCTGCTTTGCTCTCCACCAGATATACTTTTAAGCCAATAGAGATAATTCTCTCTATTGGTAGAGAAATCAATGTGGGTATTTCTAGAAACTCCTGCAAACCCAACAAGTAGTTTCTGTTAATGCATTTAAGGCTTCAGGTAGGCTATTTAAAACAAAACCCATTATTTTCTTTGCAAAAAAAAAAAATAAAATTTAAGGAAACGTTCAAATTAAGACTTCAAATCTTCAAAAAGTATGTAAGGATACCAAATTAAAAGAGAGCGGAAAAAAAAAACAAGAATATATGAATATTCAAGCAAAAGGATACTAAAAATGAACATTTAGAATGAGAATATGGAAAGAAAAACCGGAAAAGAATCGAGAAAATACGAAAACATAGCAAAAAGAATGAAAAAGCATACCATATTCAGTTTCTAGAGCCCAAACAGGAAAAAAAAAAAAAAAAAAAAAACCCAACTGCTATTCAGATGATGTACAAACATTGGAATCGAGCACTGAGTGCCTCTATGGTGTGTTCATGAGCCAAAGAGGGTTCCTCAAGGATTTGCAACCTTGATGTATTAGTCATCGTTACTTTCTTTCACGGTTTGGTAACAAGAGAAATTATAGGTTCGAGAAGAGTGGGGTCAGAATCAAAGGTCTCTGATACCAGATTGTTAGGTTCAGTTGATGGTAAACCCAACATGGAGAGATTGAGAACTAGAGTTCGTTGTTCATTGAGAAAAAAGAAGGAGAAGAAGAAGATAGAGAGAGGAAATAAGATAGAAAAGGAGAATATATTCTTCATTCCTCTCAACAGTGCAAAACAGGTCATTAATATACTGCTGCTATGGCATACACATCATCAAATATTGCCACCTAAGCTCATAATTGACAACTCAGCAATTGTTGTTACAGCTCAAAGCAACAATACTCAACAAAATGCAATCAAGCCCCCAAAACATTATTACAAATAAGTGCTATTAGAGTAACAGTATTCTCATACCCTAATACAAACAAATAAAAATGCAGCGAGAAAGAGAGACCAACTACCATAGATAAAAAAAGGATTACCTGCAATTAGTGTTGCTACGTTATCGGGAAGACCCTACCCCAGACCCCAGAAGGCGACATATAACACATGACAATCAGTACAAAAGATTCTTTACAAAATAGAGATTAACGAAGCATATAAAATGTAAATAAAGCAATTCAGTTTTTAAATTGAGATTTGCAATAAAATAAAGAAACGGTGCCATGGCAACAAAGCACTTCTTTGATCATAAGACTGTACCTAAGAATTGATATTTGTTAGTGGAAGTGGAGGTACACTTCTTCTGTCAATATCTTCAAGATAAAGCACTTTGTTTGGTCCGAGAGAAAATGGAGGGAAAATAAGTAAAAAGAGAATAAAAATGCCAAGTGTAATTTTCCCACGGTTTAGTGGATATATTTCTTTCTGTTCCATGATCTTTCCTCACATTATATATTTAGTAATTATAAAACTTATCGTTCGATTATATATTTTTGGTAAATAAACTAAAACAAGCAAAAAGAGAGGAAGAGGATCCAAACTCTCAAACCCCAAAGTCCACTCTTTCCATTATGGATTCACTCCAAATTTGGTTTTTCATTTCCTTTCTCAAAAATTTCCTTCTCAAAATCTAATCTTTTGAAAAAACTAGCCGTTGAAAAATCTAACAACCAGAATTCGTTTAAATCGAAAATATACTCTCTACTATATTAACATCTCAATCTCTTCGTTAAAGATTTTAAAAATCTCCGTTGGATTTCTTGCTCAAGAACCAGGAAGACGAAGAAGATTTGGAAAATCTTAATTTAGTTAGATTTTGCTTAGATTAATTGTAAAGAATGAATAATTCAGGTCGTTGTGCCGCTTGCAAGCACTTAAGAAGAAGGTGCCCTTCAGATTGCATTTTCTCTCCTTATTTTCCTTCCAATAATCCTCAAAGATTCTCATGTGTTCACAAAATCTATGGTGCCAGCAATACAGCCAAAATGCTCCAGGTGATCATCCTTTTCTATTCTTAATTATAAATTAAAAATAATTAACTATAATTAAGATTTTAAATGAAGTGCCTGTCTCTTAACTTGTCAACTCATGCATGTAACTAATTTACATAATCTTGGGTTGTTGTTTTGGATGATTCAGCAAGTCCCAAGTCACTTGCGAGATCAAGCAGCAGATTCATTATATTATGAGGCAAAATGCAGACTGGAAGACCCAGTATATGGCTGTGTTGGAACAATCACTCTGCTATATCAACACATACACGATGCAGAAAATCAATTAGCTAAAACTCGAGCCGAAATTGCAGTACTAATCACTAGTTATCATGCACAACAATCTCAGTCTACAACGAACCACATCAATTTGCCAACCCGAGCCTTCTTTTAGCTTTACGTTGATGGTTTCAAACATGAATTATTATTTCTTTTTATGCCTTTTCTTTTTTCTTTTTTTTTTTTTTTCCGATTGATTCGCCTCTCTTTTACTGTAAGTCTTTTAAGAAGCAAATTCAGTTATTGCATGCATACTAACAATGAACATAACATATATTGTCCTTTTACGAACTAACGTTAATCTTTATTTTAAAATCAATATTAGAACAACGTGATCGATATTCCTCTATTAACAAATTGACCGTAAAAAGTTTACCGGAGAACTCATATTTGTTGGTGGAACTTGGAAGTGGACGGACACTTCAATCATTATCTTGAAGGTAAACCACTTTGTTTTATTGTTTGGTCGGAGAGAAAGTGGAGTGGAGGGAAATTAAAGACAGAGTAAAAGTGTCACGTGCAATTTTCCGACGGTCAATTTTGTTTAATTAAAAGGACTAACAACTATACTTGACATTTCTATGTGATTAAGTTGATGCACATGTCCTCCTGTCGTTTGCAAAAAAGGAATTGCTATTGGTACAAAACCAGACTGATTCAGCAAATAAACAAGATGAGAGTTTTGAACACAACATCCAAATATTAAATGCGAAGAGAAAGAAATTAGGACGCCCAAAGATAAAAGCATAATTCATCCAACTGACACATGAGTAGGCTGGTTTTTCTTTTCTCGTAACGGCAACCACCAATAATGGCCAAGAATATGGTTGATCACCACAACTAATGATTATTCCCCCCCCTCACCCCCGGCCCCCCCCCAAAATTTTATAAAACTACTATTAAATACATCCAATAACCCTAAATCATGGACATATTAATGATTTTATATAAAGTTTGGCAAGCTATAACAAAATTTAATATATAATCAAATGCATTTTTCGTGTAATTACAAAGAGGCGCCTTAGTTTAAGCTTTCTTAACTCTCTCTTGATCCCTCTTCCATGTTCTCATCTCTAGTTGTCTTTGAGGATACCCTATGAAGGAAATTCCCCAGCAGCCTCTGGTCAAGAACCATATTGGGTACCTGCAAAAGGAATATATCAGGTTAACTGAGACATAATATCTGTAAATGTTTTATGTAAGAGGCAGAAAGAGATCAAAACCTTGTCCCCAAAGAAAATTTTTGTATTATCAGCTATGGCATCAATAAATTTGAGTTCAAGAAATTCAGGGGTAAGCTTTAACTTGTTTGCTTCAGCTTCTTTCATCACACTGAAAAAGGAAGAAATTGTGTTCACTTTGTAGCATCATTTTGAAAAAACCACTAGAAAAGAAAAAAAAAACGAAAGGAAGGAAAAGGAAAAACAGTGGAAATTGCATTCACCGGTAATAAGCAGCATCTGCCAGGCTCTTTTCATGAGCCATGTACATGTGATTCTCAATTTCTTGCTGCCTTCTCGCACTGTCTTTCTCCATCAATTTCTGTTCCATAAGGATCTTGCTGACATTCGCATTCTTCTCAGCCTCACTAATGGCCATCTTCTTCGTTGTCTCTGCCTCTTTCTCAACTACTTTCTGCCTTTCAATAGCAATCAAAACCTGCACAGTAATACACAACACAAAGCATCAAAGACTGCTCATGTATATTTGCACATGCATGAATACAGGTAAGCCTGCTTATAGGAGCATGCAAAATCACTTGTTCAGAATCTTGGGAACCTAAAATAGAATGCCTCCATTGCATCGATGTTGCCTAGTTGGATGCATTTTTGCAATATTGGGATATGGAAAGATGCTGCTAAAAACCACCATATGTCGCTAGAAAATTTTTTGAATCAGAATATAAGAACAAATTCTAAGAGAAAGCTGGGGGAGAGAAAAAGGCATTGCCATTACTGTAAACTTGACAACATCCTTCTTTACTCAAACTAAATTCCATTGAGGAAAAGCACAAGAATGAAAACTTGATTTGTTTGATCAAAGTTCAAGAGTAATACAGCATACCTTTGTGCGTTCTTCTTCCATCTGCTCAAAATTCCTTCTTATGCTATCAGGTATTGTAGGCTTTGTGACACGTACACTTATGATTTCAATTCCAGGAGCATAACGTGTACAATCACCCTGAAGAGCATCTTTCATCTTTTCATCAATCTGAAAAATTTCACGTTGAAGCTTCCATCAGAATAAATAAAAACAAGAGTAAAAGTAGAAACGAAAGAAAAGAATAGAAGCTTTATACAACCATAAATACAATAAATTTCATTCAAATATGACAGTTTGCAGTTAGCATGCACATATGAGTTATCTCACTCTCTCTCTCGCGCCAAATTCAACTATATAGATTAACATTGATGGAGTCAAAAGATGGTCATGTATTCCTAATTCATAAGGAAGACAATATCAATAGCTACATGTTGCTCATTTAAAATGTGTAGCAGAGAAAAGGGAAAAAATTTTATTTAATCAAAATGATCCAGAACAATCCCTTCCATATCCAAATTTACACAGTAAAAATAGATGAAAAGCATATGCAATGTATTATTACACGCAAGTCAACAGTAACACTGTAAATTAACCTACAATCTCACAGATATACTTCATTAGTGTTCTTTCTCACCTGGTCAAACACATCAATGTAGACTTGTTGGAGAGAATGAGAGCTGCAAAATTGATTGATTTCATGGTGAATTTTGTCATATATCCATGTGTGGTCATATTGCACCCCATAATTAAGCAATGTCTCATAAACATATTCCTTATGAAGCCGGTTAACAACCTGAATCATGAATTCAAACAGTACAGGTAAATTTAAAATGTCAAGCCATAAGCTTCTCATGACACTAATGAGAGCAACAACATATGTTCTTACCTCTATCTTCTCAAAATTAATCATGACACCCCCTTTCGTACCACATGGAATATCCCTCACCTGCTATTTAAGAAAAGAAGATGTCAATTATTGACATGGCAATACAGAGATCTTGATCTTTCATTAAATTGAAAATAGAAGTTTACTTGATCTGTTTGAAGTGTCACTTGAACAGGCTCATAATGGGTTATCAAAGGCATTTTTAGATGAAAACCTGAAGACTAAAATATAAGTCCATAACAATAATGCTAGTATGTCACCAACTATAGAATGCAAATCCCAAATAAAGACTGTATGAAACACGTTCACACCTGGATCTGTAATTGTTTCCAGAAGGGCACCTCCTCTCCAATACACCCCAACATGGCCTTCCGGGACTTGGTGCAGGATGGATAGGCTATTTTTAAAACTTGAGGATGTGGAAGGAAGCACTATCTGTAGATTCATTATAGAATATTACAAGTTTCCAGAAAAGATAACCCAGCATTTAAGAAGCAAAAATATATCTAGAATGTAACTAGTCAGCCTTTCACAAAACAGAAAAAAAGCACAATTTCAATTTTCAGGGTCTCTCAAGCCTGAAAACTATAAGGCCATGCAGATGCAAACGTAAAGATGCCAGCCTAACTTACTATTTCATTTAGACCTAAAATCTACTATCAATGACAAAGAAGTAAAGCAATGCAAATCCAATAATATATTTGACCTCGTGATGCTCAATTTTTTTTCCCCAGAATCAAATAGAAAGTAGATGATTTTTGTTCCACGGGATAAGTATATAGCATCCTTAAGCAAAGCAATCTATAGTAATGCCATAATGCCATTGATGTACATTGAAGCTACCAGTTTCAGCAAATAATAAATTGGAGTTTCCAGTCTTACTTGTTTATCCTTGAATCAGTGGTATAAAATCCAAAACCTGTATTTAAGGCTCTAAAGGTATAAAGGAAGTAAGAACTAGAGAGGGCATATTGAAATAACAAAGTAGAAACAGAATTGAAACAAGAAACAAAAAAGTTCGTCAACTGCTACAAATATAATCTTAGTTCCCCGTCTAATGAACTAGGTAAAATCCAAGCAGTCCCCATCAAAATGTAGAAGTACATAAAGAATTAAAAATAATGTAAGCATCAAATTTGATTTTAGCCAATATTCAACAAAAGAGACATGTCAAGGATATACAAACAATCCCATAAATCCGTTACCACTCTTAGTAGTTCGTACTAACACCCAAGTCGCAGTTCCTTCAACCTTTTTTCCATCTAAAAGAGGAAATGATTTGACAAACGATTTAAAGAAAACAGTAGGCTATCAATGTCGAATATACAATAGCAATGGCACTAATAAATCAATAGAACAGCTAACAAACTACACAGTAATAAATGGAGCAAGAGACAGAGAGATTACGACGGAGATGACGGCGATGAAAAGGAGGAATACGGTGAGAATGGGAGAGAAATCGCCGGTAGGAGGCGGAGGACGAGGCTGTCGAGCTGTTTCTGGTGTTCGATGTGGATCCATGGATTGATTAAAGAGGGTTTTGTTAACTTAAAAAATGAAATTGATTCTGGGGTTTGCTTGTGAATATTTATAAAGATAAATGAAAAGGACCGAAGGAACCTATCATCTTTCTATAGGAAAATTACTTCTTTAGATATAGCTGCTCCTTATGATCAAATTAATAATAAAAAAAAATTTAAAAGTGTTTCAATTTTATTTTATTTTCTTAATATATAGTAAAAAATAAACTCATTTTAATAAAAAAATTATTTTTATTAATTTAATTCATAAATGGTGTCATTTATTCTGTCTAAATAAAATTTTTCCCTTCCTAAAATTAACATATTAGACTTTCTTTATATTTTTATTCCGTTACCTTCTGTTTATTTTTTACTCCTTTTTCTGTGAAGTCATAGTAAAAGGAGTAGTCAAAGGAATAATAATAAATTTTTAATACAAAAGTACCATTTGTTGACATGTGTAAGCGATTTATAATATATTTGTGTTTTCTCAAAAGTGAAAGTTTATCAATTTTTTAGGGTTCCTATTTCATGTGAAGGAGAGATGAGTTCCTCAAGCACTACAGAGAGTGGCTTGGATGGAAGATTTGAACACATTGTGCAAATGTGGAAAGAGAGTCAGCATTCACATCTCATAGACAAGCAAACATAGGAACCAACTCTATTACTCTTGTCAAAGCAAGGAGTGTGGAACCTTCCTTGGTTGGTGTAAGCCCATTGATTCAAAGGACTGTGACAAGCTGCAATGATGGGAGAGAGACTGTGATGGAGAGTGATTTTGAACAGCGACTGAGAAACTCTCTGGTGCGAGATTTTCTGGACATCAAGGATATGGTGTATAATTTATCAAAGCAAAACATGAGGAATTTGGGGAAGATGGAGGGGATGAGTGTAGCTATTGCCCACATGAAAATTGTAGTAGCCCTTTACATGCTGGGTATGTCTGTTACCTTTATTTTGGTTGTTACCCTCATATTGAAGAATACCTTTCTTGGTTGTTAGCCCTCTACGAGTTCTCTAAAACAAACAATACCTTTCTTGTCCAAAACGTACGCGATTTCCACTGCTCACTCCACCCGTGCAAAGCGAATGTCCAACACAGTTCAAATTTCACTTTACACACTTCATCGAAGCTCAACTATAGGGTTTTGATGTTTTCAGTTGTTTTTGTTTATGAGAGAACAAGGAGAACTAGACAAAGTGGTGTTGGTTTCCCTTCAATGCATTTTCTGTCTTTTGATATGCTTAGAGGTTATTTGTGTCTTTTTACTAGGATTTAACAGAAAAAGATATCAAAAACGGACATAATTATCTTAAACCTCAATGATTTTTTAAGTACTGGGTCCTAATGGGCTACGTAGAAACACATTAATGTCGGCCCTGTTTGGAGGCCCAAAGCCTTTTATAGCCCAAAAAAAATTCAGCTCTAGTAAACGCGCGCCACAGTTCGCGTGAGACGAACGTATCAACAATCCGATAATGTACTCCACTGGCAGTTGCGAAAGCGGGTAACTGCTTAACACTTTCAGTTACCGCTGGGCCTTCGAGTTCGACGGACGCAAAGACAAGTCCAGGGAATTACGACACTTACGCGCGGGTGGCTGAAGATGTCCGCTTTCACCCTCACAGCCAGTCCTGCATTGTTAATGCCCAGGAAATGTAGAACCAGAAGGCGTTTCGAAGTTTTCGCAAACACTTTCCCTTCGTTTCTGCCCAAAGAAATTAACAATATCAAAGATCCTTTTGCTAGAAAGCTCGCTGCTAGAATCGAAAGACTTCCTGTACATGCATTTCTCTTTTGATTTTATGTGCTATTGCTTTCTTTCTATTCAATAATTTAACACTTTTTCTGTCACTTTCTCATGATTTTGGTTTGTCTGAATGAATTTTTGTATGTTATTTACTAATTAATTAAATTAGAAAATAATTTGACTTGAAAAATAAACTTTTTAGTATAAAATATCGGATATTTGAACTGTAATATATGTGGTTTTCTTTTGTCTTTCCATTCATTTTCTATTTAGCTAGTTAGTTGATTGTATGCAACAGGGTATTTAATTTTTATATAGATTCTAAGGGTGTTTAATTTTTATGTGAGCATATGTACGGTTTTGTTTGTTCTTTTCTTTCTAATGAGTTGTGAGGTTGACATGAATCTGAATCCGAAATCTCAAGTTTGATCTTTGGTTATTTATAATTTTGAAAACATCCAATCTGTGTATGTTTCTCTGACAAGTGCATGATTGCTGAACATGTAGGTAAGCTTCTCAGAGAGTTGTATCATGAGTAGTTGTGTGAAGCCTTTGGTACAGAGCAATACGATTCCAGTGGTTCTCCTCCATGGTTTTGACAGGTCCTTATTAATGTATTCAACAGCACAGTTGATTTCACAAAAAAATGAAAAAAATTGATGATTATTTGCATCTGGAGTTCACTACATGTTATAATTCAGTTCATGCTTAGAATGGAGATACACATTTCCACTGTTGGAGAAGGCTGGCGTGGAAACCTGGGCTTTTGACATTCTTGGTTGGGGTTTCTCTGATTTAGGTTTGTTGTGCAAGCCTCGGCATGTTTTCATGCTCGTGAAATGCTAACCATCTTTTTCTTTCTGTTGCCCCAAACAATAACCATTTTCTTTGTTATGGTTGCCAGAAAGACTTCCATCATGTGATGTTGTATCTAAGCGCAATCACATGTATCAGGTACTTTGTATGGGTTTTCAAATGTTCTCTAATTTGAGTCTTGACAAGGGTATCGGAGAAACTGTCTTCTCTTTTCTTACTGCATCTAAAGGAAACTCTTTAACTTCAATTTTGTGCCTAGGCTTATAAAATAACAGAGTAACATACTTTTACATAAATGGAGCCTTCAATTCATGACCTCTGTGATTTAGCCATAAAAACGATCTTTTTTTTTTTTTCTTTTCTTTTGTGAATTGTGGTTGACGATGGTAGTTCTGAACAACCTAGTTACCATTCAGTACTTCTACAGTATCCAAGACTGATTTTGGCTTATTTCATAATGACTGCAGTTTTGGAGGTCCCACATAAGAAGGCCTACCATCTTGGTTGGACCAAGCCTTGGTGCTGCTGTTGCAATTGACTTTTCTGTCAATCATCCTGAAGCTGTAAATATTTCTCAGTAACCGAGCATGTGCATATGTGCCTTGCAGTCATTTGAAAGAAGGAAAATCTTTCTTTCAAGGCAAGTATATAAAAATATTGAATCTGATAGCCATGAAACTGATCATTTCTAGCTATCCTTTCAGGTAGAGAAGCTGATTTTGATTGATGCAAGCATATACAATGAAGGCACAGGAAACCTAGCTAACTTACCTAGAACATTAGCATATGCTGGGGTACATCTGTTCACTCAACATATCTTGAATTCCAGACCACATTTTCTGCACAAATTATTTGTCCAGTCAGTCCTATTTAGGTCCATGTCCTCCACTGGGTATGGCGCTATTGTGCTGCATTGCTCCAGCTAAGTCTTTTGGGGCTTGTTCTTGATCTAAGCATCCTTTAATTTGAAAGTAGTGATGGCGGATGTTATAATAGCTTTTGTTATTTGTTGGACATGAAAGATGTCATGTCACCTTAAATGACTTCTTGTCACTGGTGGTTCATTTTGTTATGCATTTACAACTCGTGAAATCGACTCACTCAACTGATCCCTTAATATCAAGTTCGTTAGGATATAGCATGGAACTTTGCCCTTCAGTTTACACAATCTAGGACTATATCTTCAGAAAAAAATCTAGATTCACCAAATCCTTTTTCACCACATCCCACCTATGTTGTCCCAAATCCATCTCTTACTTTCCTTGCTTTCAATGGTCTGTAATGCATATATCTAAATTCTAAACCGTCTGAATACATTTTCTACCAAATTTCATCATCTGCTATGTTAATATTGAATCTATGTTCTGGGTTTTTTTCCAAGTACTTAGTTAAGGTTAAAATTCTCAAAATAGATAAGCCAGAAATTGCCCTGGCCTTTGTCTTTCGTATTTTCACCTGAGGACTGAACATTATTAGTGCCCAAATGTGTAGATTTCATAACAAAAATTAGATATTTTTGGCTTCACAAGAAGTATTAGTTGTTAAATTTAAACCTCAATTATAATCATGTAAAACTCGTGTGTGCATATATTTTGCATGCTTACATGTGCGCATAAATTCTTTCAGCACAAAAACGTTTTACTTTTTTCTTTCAAGTCCTATCTCCAAAATGTATGGATTTCCCCATCTCTCCACCCAAATCCTAACAAACATGCTTTGTTCCTTTTACTCATGGTCACCAACTCCTTTTTTCTTTTCCTTCTACTACTTGTTGACATTAGTGCAGATTCAGTGATGAACAGAGCGAAATGGAAGCAAAGGACTCATATGACCAACCCAACTAGTTTGGGGTTAAGGCTTAGTTATTATTGTTAGTTTTATATTGTAGAATATATGCCATTACAATAACCATAGTAAGTTTTTTAATCAGGTGTCTTTATTGAAGAGCGTCCCTCTCCGCTTATATGTAAATTTTCTGGCCTTCAGTGGTATATCATTTAGTACCAGCATTGAATGGATGAATGTAAGTGTTTCTTCTCATCTGCTGGATAAACATGAGAGTGTCTTAAAACAAATAGGACTGTCCAATCTAGCTGTTCATTTGTTAGTTTGTTCTTGCATGCTATTTTCTGGTCCTTAATATTTTTGCAGGAGTGAAGTTGGACCTAATATAGCTGTGATTATTTCTAGGTGGGCCGCGTACATTGTCTATATCCTTGGTGGGAAGATGCAACTGTTAATTTTATGCTTAGCGGTGGTTACAATGTCACTGCTCAGATTGAGAAGGTACCCACAAAAATTTAGCTTGCCCTGAAGGCAGCAAATTAGTATATATTATTCAAACATCATCAAAGGTTAATCGTTGAACCACAGGCTGTCCATGTTGTTTATCTATGTACTATGTGCATAGCCAATGTATTGCTGAATTTTAATGTATGTCTTGAGGGGATATCATTCCTAGGGCTGTCTTTTCACTTTTAATTTGGAAAAGAAGTTAGAACCCTTATTTTCCTCTTCCAATGGGCTAGGATGATGTGCATGGTGTAAATATATTAAAAATCTGACCACATGTTATATGGCTACCTCCCATTCTGAGATACCTGTTGCAAATAGGAACATTAAAGGCAGGAAAAGAAATTCAGTTTATAGCTTTACCTGTCTATGTATATATTAAACTGATACATTGAGAATTTAATTTGAACTATTTGTGTACAAGACACGACAGATACATTGACTCTAGGAAAATGGGTGTTTGATGTTGAGATCATGACAGAAATTCCTTGCCTCTTCTAGTTACAGGCATGCAACTGGGGTTAAAATCTGTAGTGTTTCTTGTCCAAGTGAAATTGAATGTTTAAAAAACATCTGAAGTTCTTGCAAGTGAAATTTACGGGAAGTGGGTTCTCTTGGTGGTTCTGCCTCAAGCCCTCCAAACTTCTAGACTGGAATTTTCCTTCAGTGACGATCGAAATGCTTTGAGTTATTGATATCTATATATTTTCTCGCATGGAAATGTCCCAATTCCCTTTTTTTTTTTTTTCATTTCTGCAGGTCAAGAAGAAGACTCTTATAATTTGGGGTGAGGATGACCAAATTATCAGTAACAAATTAGCAGTGGTCAGTACTTTTTTAATTTCTTCCTTCTATAGGTGCAAGTGAAGAACTTAAAACATTGTTCACAACATGCTATAAAATTGGAGAGGCTAGGCAATTAGCAGAATGGACTGAGCTGGCATAAAATTGCCATCTGTTCAACAAGACTTACCATAAACTTTTGCTAAATGAATATTCTAATTGTATATCACATTTGGAAACCTGAAAAATTTTGCTTATGTGGTTCTTTGAATGATATGGGACAGAGGTTGCACTGTGAGCTTCCAAATGCAATCCTACGTCAGATACCAGAGTGCGGCCATATTCCTCATGTGGAAAAACCCAATTCTGTTGCAAAATTGATGTTGGAATTTGTCAAAGAAGATTGCTATAGAGAGGTTCAAACTACTCAATAGTGAAGGTCTGTCTTTTATTCTGAATTGTGGCCGTGATATGTTAATGAGAATGCTGATTTTGGAATCCTTGTTGGAACTTAGGATTCTGCTAGGACTGAAATTAGCCATTTTTTCACCTTGTACCACTTGTAAGATTCTGGCCTTTATAATGTTAGCCAAGATGAGAAATTCATTTCTGATGAGAAATTCATTTCTGAGACGGTATTTTAATAGGATTTATGGAATGGTTGCGCTTGAGATTGTAATTAGAGTTTGCTTTTCTCTTCTTTCTTGCCTATATTCATATTGTCAAGTTTTACTTTGTTCGCATCTTGTTAATTTGAGATAATTTCAATTTGATGTTAGACCAGAAAGAATTTTTTGACAAGACTTAGATATGTGTTTTTTTATAGACTAGAATGGGAACTACTGTTTTTAAGCAGTCTGTATCTTGGTCACATTATCATTAGGGTTTACCTTAATTTTGAAAATGCTATTTGGACTGATGATGCATCCCTCTGATTTCCCACTAACCTTGATTAGCAAATTAACATTTGTATCTTAACCAAAATTACAATTTAATTGTTAGATTTTCTCTCAAAGACCTAGTATTGGTATTTGTAAGAAATTAGTAACACAAATCATTATTAAGGTAGATATGGCCACAATGTGCTTTCTTAGTTCATAGGTTGTTAAGCAGTCAGCATCTCCCAGTGCAGCCAAAATTTTAACTGTTACCAAATTGTGTTTGAACTTTTATGATTCATTAGCACATGCATTTAGTTTGTTTTGTCTTATTGACAGATTATCTAAATTTAATGAAAAATTTTAGTATAAGCTATGTAACTTACCGAATAGTATCGCTACAAATGTAAAATCACACTATATATCACTTCTTAGCTGTTCAATAATCA
Source organism: Jatropha podagrica (assembly GCA_947857235.1). Taxonomy (NCBI): domain Eukaryota; kingdom Viridiplantae; phylum Streptophyta; class Magnoliopsida; order Malpighiales; family Euphorbiaceae; genus Jatropha; species Jatropha podagrica. The sequence goes on along the minus strand of CANUEP010287648.1, from coordinate 29,717 downwards.
ACTTTTTATATTACATTTAATCGTTCGGCTCGATAAGTTATTAATTCAGATTCAGCTCTCAGTTCAATTAAACAATTTTTGAATATGAGTATTATTCTATTTATTTTCTATATTGTGAATCGGTAGGATTGCGGATTATCCGGTGAGAAGTGATCATGAAAGATTGGAAGTTGATAAAAGCTAAGGTAACTTTCCTTGAAAAAATTATTGGTTGTTGGGTTAGGATTTCATTATGTGTTACTCAAGGACTCCAAGTAATCATCCTCATAAAAAAATATGATGGTGATAAATGCACCTCAAAAAGATTTGATAATGATATGTGTAAAAGGCAGCCGACATAGGAAGCAATAGAAAGTTTAGAAGACAAGCCTAATTTGTCACTTGCAAACGAGTGGTAATACCTCCTTATTATGGTTGAATGTCTGTGTATTCTGTAACAAATTAGTAAATTACGTAAACAGGTCATAAATGGATTATAAATACTAAAAACACTGAATTATAAATAGTAAGTAGTAAATGCACTTATCATACAAAAAGAGCAAGTCCTAAATACACTTATTAATAGACTATATATCTTGATGTATAACTTTACACTAAGTACAAATTTATAGGTAACTTATCATATGATTAAACTTATAAATTTTAATATTAATATTATGTGCCTTTTGAGGGTATTGCAGAATACAGTACGAAAGTATGGATTTATGACTTGTAAATTTAAAGGTGAATTTAAATATTCAGCAATTATTCCATAAATATTCATGCTAATTAAGGCAAAAAAATTTCTGCAGGGAATTGAAATCACACAACTATGAGAGTAGAGTAGATGATTGGTACGAATTCTCCATTAGATTAAAAAAAATTACTAATACTCTCTCTAGATATACAAAAGGGAAAAAGAAAGAAAAAAAAAAAAATCTGAAAAGAAGAGATCAGGTTCTACCCATCACAAGTCATATCACCCACTCAATGGGGAATCAAATTCCCCAGCCTTTTTCTTTCACATAGGAGCAAAGAAACAAAGAAAAGAGAGAACTAGTGGGAGGGGGTTTTTTCGCCTCTAGATGATGATGATCCCCTACTGACCCCATATAAAATTACATTCCTACCCATCCCTGCATTGGCAAAATCTCATCCACACAACCAGCCCCCACTTAATGCTAATCTTCTTTTCCCCCTGTAATTCATCCCCACGACAAAAACAGGCCTGAAAACCAGAGGCTCAAAGCAGCGGCAAAAAACAAGCTACTAGTGCCTTTGATGGATGCCACACCATTAGAATTGTCCAAGCCAGTGCCACTTCCTGTAGGACCCAGCCCTCCAAATGGAGTCACACTTGTTGTGCCAGTCCCAGTCCCAGTGCTTGTGCCTGTCCCAGTCCCTGTGCTTGTGCTTGTGCCTGTCCCAGTCCCTGTGCTTGTGCCTGTCCCAGTGCTTGTGCCTGTGCCAGTGCCTGTGCTTGTGCTTGGGGTTGTGGTGCCTGTCCCTGCAGTGCTGTAATAGAAGAGAGAACAGAAACAAGCAGCATTAGTCGAACCGAGTAAAAGATGAGCGAACTTCAGATATTGTAATGGGACAGTCAACAAGAATTTAAAAAAAATATTCTCACTTTCTCTTCAAAACACTTAAATTTTTTATAGACATACAAATCAATTACACAATGTGAAAGTATATAATATGGAATCAAAATATAAGATTGTGGAAAACAGATGTCAACCTGAGCTAAAGAATCAAAAAAAGGAAAAATGGACAAGAAAGAGGACAAACAACTCATGAAATATCAACATCAAGACAGCTCACATCTGTAAGGAAGATACAGGCCCCTTAACTATAATACAAAGATAATAATCAATACAAGATATTTACTTAAATTAGCGTAAGATAATAGATCTACCGTTCCTAACCACTGTCCAAAAGTAAACTTGATTAAGCTAAGCTTCTAAGAAACACTATGAATGCTATAATTATTAATTATTAGCTGCCACTGCTTTTGCAAGAAAACCCACTTCAAATCTACATGGGGTTTCGATAATTTTGGCACAAGTTCGTAGAAAGCTAGATCCTTTACCCACCTTAGATCAGCTAAAGCCAAGCAAAACAAGCAATTGGTGAGTGAGGTAAGACACTAAGAGGGAGAAGGGAATCAGATTCATCAGTTTATAAATTCCCCATCAAAAGAAAAATTAAACTTTGTGTACTAACTACAAATTTTTCTAGAAAGAAAAGAGAATATAAGCTTTAAGCACACGGAAAGAAATTTAATTTCTCAGATGGGAAAATGATATCAAAGAGTAAAGTTGTGAACTTTTTTTTCTTTTCTTAGATAAAATAGAAGGAAAAGAAAAAGGTATACCTTGGAGATGCAGGATAAACACAAGTAGAAGGAACACCTGGACATTACAAAAAAAGAAATAGGAAAAACAGGTAAACGACATTAGTACTCAAAAAAAAAAAATTTCTGGGTATGATTATCGTTAATTAAAGGAAAGGACTTAGTACCTGAAGGGGGATTGGCACTAGGAGTAGCAGTTCCTGAAAAATCACAGCTTCCAGTTACTTGACCCTTCCTTTGGAAATAGCTGTTTACAGCGTAGCTGCAGTGGTCTTTTACAGTGTTGGGTTGGAAACAAGCACCATTTTGAAGGATCGGAGTACAGTCAGCTCCAGCACCGCAAGCATAATCTAGAGACTTTTGTAGCGCTGCGTCACTCAATCCATCTTTACAAACACAGTAAGTAGCACCTATAACAGAAAATTGCAAAAATAAAGAAAGTAAACAGTTAGTTCACACAAAATCAACGGTTCCTCCTCTCGTTCCTTTTTTAAAAGGAAAAAAAAAGTTCTCAACTTCATAAAAAAAAATAAAAAATACATGTAAATTACTCTCAGACGAAGAAAAAAAATCAAGAGGGAGAACAAAAAAACAAGATTTATGAAAACCCATTTCAAGAAAATCTACGCAGAGTTGCATAAAGCTTCTCCATCCAAGATTTAAAAGGGGAAAAAAGTAAAGGAAGAACAATAATTAATAACCCAATTTTGGCTTACTTGAATAGCCAGTAAGTGCTAAGAGAAGCACTAAAAACACTAGAACAGCCATGATTATGCAAGATTGAGCAGCAAAAGAAGAGAAAATTAACAGCACTTTAAGAGGGTAGAACAAAAGGATGGCAAGAGAGAGAGAGAGAGAGAGAGAAAGAGAGAGAGAGAGCTGGGTATGTGATTGTGTGGGGAATGGAGATTTCTAGACAATAATATGAGTGACGGTGGGTGTGGGTGGTGGAGGCGTCTGTATCTGAAATAAGTTAGACCTTTAAGTGTATTATACACAACTATGGTCTATATACTAAATTACTGTATTTATACTATAAATTACAGGACCAAATAATGGGGGAATGTGTTTATGGGGAAGTGGAATTTTTTGTCAAAAATTCGGCTGTTAGTGTACTTGGTTTCACAACGGTCATAAACTCATCACTCCTGTCCATGATCGGAACTTAACCAGTTAATAACTCATCGTGGTTAAGGGTATGAGTGGGTCCTACAAGTAGCTTTTTGTTTCTCCTCTTCTTCCTCCTTTTTATCAGATGCTGCCACCGCGAGTTTCCACTTTCCGCTACTACACTTTCTTTTTTGGACCGTCTTTGTTCGAATTAATCTTAGAAGTGTATTATTCAATTACAACAATTACATTAAATAGAGTTTTCTTTATTTAATTAAATTACAATTTAAATATAGTTTAGATTGATTATTATAATACTTGTATTTTTAACTCGTAAACATTTATATTTCTCTTACAAAATTTTTATATGATATATTATTATATTTATTAGCTTTATTCAAATATCTCATTTCAAACGTAATTTAACTTCATTTCAATATTAATATTATTTATTTTAATTTAATATTCATAAAAAAATTAGTTTTTTATATAAAAGATATAGATGGTTTAGAAACAGAAACTTCACACGTGTAAAACAGATATATAATATGGTTCTTGAAAGTTTAGGTTCCTTTCCAATATGTGGCCTTGGTTAATTATTATATTACACAATAATAATTTCAATATAATATATAAATAGTAAGGTCCAATTTTAAGAAAATAATTTAAACCGACAATCCTCAATGTTTAGGGGGATTTTCTACTACACATGCCCAACTCAAACTTAATTAAGAAAATTTATATATATTAGTAATTCTAATTAGAAAAAAAAAAGTATTGGTTTCAATATTTCATTTGGTTAAATTTGAATTATAATATTTTTCAAAAAAAAAAAAGAATTATGATAATATAAATCGAGATTTATTTGAAAACAGAAAATTGTAGTAAATGAAATTTTAAAAATTAATGTTGATTGTAATTAAAGAAGCATGCAATATTATAAATTAAGTCGTCAAATTCGGTTGTTTTGAATCCAACCTGGCGTCTACGTGGCTTTATTGAAATTAAGCAGACACGACCGACCTGCCAAAATTTTTTTTAAAAAAAATAAATAAATTCACATAATTGCTTGACCTTTTGTTATTTACTATATTTAATAGTTGGTTATGTGTTGGCTTGATTGTAAATAATTGCTTAAGATTTGGCTTTTGGGTGCAGAAGAACACCATCTATCATTCAAATTTATTTATATAGCCACCTCACCACAATCCAATTGTACATTCACTAAATAGAAAGTGGATGATTAAATTAAAAAAAAAAAAAGAATAATTAGAGCTTCTTTCACTTGCAACAGTAGAATTAAGATAAATGATAAATTTAGTGTATGAATTTTAAAAATTTTTTAATTTAGTGTATAAACGGAAAATTTTATTAATTGAAAAGTTGAATATTTTAAATTATGTAATTATGTGTCACGTAATTGTAAGTTGGCATGGCATGCCGTGTCCATATTGACTGATTTTAAGTGCGAATAACATGACAAATGGTGAAAATGTGGCGAGATATTATAATCTAAGGGGAAATTATAATTACGGTTCCTAATAGTCTATGAAATATAATTATTTTGTCTCTGTATTTTTTAAAATATATATAAAAAATAAATTAAATATTTTAGTTATTTCATAACGCGCTCAATGGAAATATATAAAAATTAAATAAAAGGTCTTAATGATATAATAGAAATAATAGAAATATATATAAAACGCAATAACCGATTAATTATAGTTTTAGAACCACATAAACCGTAACGTAATTTTCCCTAATCCTAATTGCAACACTGCCAACTCGGATTCTCCGATCTCAATGGCTTGTATAACTTTAGGCGATGATTCTTTCAATGTCATAAAATAATATTGAGCATGTGATAACTTTTTTCCGCTTTCTAGCTATCTCAAGTGGTTATTTTTTCCTCTTTACCATACAAATTTAATCTAGAAATTCGGTGCAACAATTTATCGAACAGGTCATGTGCAAAACTTTGGATTTGGTTCGTTGGACACATACATAGTTTTATAAGCTTTTATACAATGCTGTTTGGATTTGATGCTTGCTAGCACACTATTTTAAATCTAATCACTGCCATCAACAAAAATTTCTATGACAATAATACTGCTTATTTGAATGTTATTATTTTATCGATTCATATAATTAATTGGTCAAACATAAAAAAACACTAAAATGGAAAAATAAAATAAATTGTATACACTCAATTTCAATTCATTATTATATCCTATCTGGTTTAGTTTGATTTTTACAATAATAATAATTCCTGCTCTGAAAAAAAAGAGTTTTCCCAACACGTTAGACCCACCCACCTACACATATGCTTCTGTATAAATGATCATAAAACCCTTAATTTCTTCAATTTGTTGTTATAAACTCGGGGTTATGAGCCATTTACCGTAGATATACGTAGGCAGCTTGCTATCTGATGAAATGTCAAATAGTTAAATGCTATCTTTTTACAGTATTCGGTAATATAATATTTGAATTAATTTTTAAAAATTAAAATAAAGTGAATTCATGCAACCTTTAACTTTTAACGTTTTATGAAATACTATTTAAACAACTAACAATTAAACACTAATAAAATAACTAAAATAAATGGGAAAATAGCACCAAATTCCATATATTAAATTCTCATTCTTGGAAACAGAAGATGGCATACTCATTTTCTATATGCCAATGATAAGGGAAAGGGAAAGAGAAAGAAAGAGCATGACTTCTTTATCAAATAAACAACACAAGTAACAGCTTGTATGAATAATTTTTTGTATATATGTAACTAATTAAATAATTAGGGTATCATGCAAAAGCAATAAAAATTAGGTGGAGCCAACCAAAAGAGAAGAAGAGGAGAAATTGTTCTTTGAAATTCTGTAATTGCTTTTAGATCACTTTTCTTGATCGTTGGTTCTATAAAGTCCTCCGTTGGGGTTCTGAAATTCCCAATCCTTCCAAAAAGATAATAATTGGGCCACTCAACCCCTAAGCAATACACTTTCCTCTTTATTTACACTTAACAAAAGAATAAAAGTTCAAAGTTTAATTAAAAAAAAAAAAGATAAAAAAAATCCGCAATTATTAATATAAGTAGATTAAAGTTTTTTATAAATGAATAAAAAAAAATACAAACACAGACAATTGAAATATCATGTTCAGAGATAATATTAATGTAAAATAACAGTCTTTCAAGTAGTATATAAATCAATCGAGAAAGAAAAGTTGACAACAATTGGCCCATTAATCCAAAATAACCCGACAACGGAGAGCAATTCAGTCCTTGATTGTAGCCCAGTTTAGCCCAAAATAAAAAATCCAAAGCCCAGCCCATTAAGTTGTTATCGAATTTGTGATTGATAAACGCCCAAAAATTTCCCGATAACATAAAGGACACACCTTACTTTCGGAATTACCTAAAAAAGGGTAAATTTTATTTTATTTTTTAATGGAAAAATAGGTAAATTCTTAAAACCCTAAATTAGGGAATAGCTCAGTCAGTCACTAGCAAATACACAGGCCTCATCAATGGCGTCTCAAATGGCGATCTTAACTCGAACCAAAACCTTAATAAAAAACCTAAATCCTATCAAATCCATCTCCACATTCAACTTCGTTTCTCAAGAACCTCAACTCGCTGCCGAGCCAACTCTGTCTGATCCTAGTCCCACCTCTACCACTTCTCTCCCTCCAAACCCAGCCTCAGGCAGCCCAGTCTACCACGAGAACTGGCGCAATCCAATCTCAAACCCTAACCCGGCGCTTAGTCAGTCCTTAATCCCTTTCGGTCTCTTTCAACAAACACCAAATGCTCGAATCCAGTCCATGTCGCAAAATCTTGATGTCAATTCTCTGTTGAATGTGTTCGCGGATTGGACGACCTCGCAACGATGGTCTGATATGAAACAACTCTTTGATTTCTGGATAAGGTCGCTTGACAAGAATGGCAAGCCTAATAAGCCTGATGTTCATCTGTATAATCATTATTTGAGAGCTAATTTGATGATGGGAGCTACTGTTGCGGATTTGCTGGATTTGGTTGCTCAGATGGAGGAGTTTGCGTTAGTTCCTAATACAGCATCTTTTAATTTGGTGCTGAAGGCCATGTATCAAGCTAGAGAGACTGAGGCTGCTGAGAAGTTGCTCCAACGGTTAGCAATTTGAGGTTTTTGATTGATCCAAAAACCAAATGTATGCATTTGTAAAATGTGTGAAATATTTTTTTTGGGGGGGAGGGGGGGGGGGGGGTGTATATTCCTTTTCTTGACGAAACACTTGCATTCTGGTTGAATGATTTGATTCCATTTTAGATTGATCACTCTTATATGAATTCATGTACGTCTACTCTATATATTGGCTTTGTGATAAGACATTACTATTTCAGGATGGAGCTTGCAGGAAAGGAATCTCAGCCTGATGATGTGTCATATGATTTGGTTATTGGTATATTGTTCTTGACTGAACAATTTGATACTGCCTTGAAATATATAGATAAGACATTAAGAAATGGTTATATGTTAACAAGCAGAGCATTTTCTGATTGTGTAAGTAGCTGTATTAACAAAGGACGGCTGGATACATTGGTATCAGTTATTGAAAAATGCAAGGTACTATGACTGATTGACTAAGAGCTAAATCGTTCTGAGTTGGGAGCATCTTTAATGAATATATGTTTATTTATAATGGCATTGTTTGATGTGACTTTTGTTGGTATTGGGTTCTATCAGACAATGGATCAAAACAAAGCTCTGAGTCCAAATTGGAACATGTGCAACTTTATTGCAGAAGTTGCAATGCAAGAGGATAATAGCAAGTTGGCATATTATGCCTTGGAATTTATGGCCAGATGGACTGCCCGAGCTGAGAATGCTAGGCCTGCTGTTTTACTTTCTGTTGATGAAGGACTGGTTGTTTCAGGCCTTGCAACTGCTGGCAGGACTTACAGTTCTACTCTCTTGGATGCGTCATGGGCAATCCTTCGGCGTTCATTACGTGGAAAGAGGAATCCTAACCCAGAATCTTATATTGGGAAAATATACGCCTATGCATCACTGGGGAATCTGCAGAAAGCTTTTAGTACGCTGCGTGAATTTGAGGCTGCTTATGAAAATTCTGACAAAGAAGCACGGGAAGAAATGTTCTCACCATTTACTTCTTTACATCCACTAGTTGTGGCTTGCTCCAAGAAGGGTTTCGAGACTTTGGACTCGGTATTTCTTTATATTTAGAAGTCAATAAACTGGATTCATATTGTTTGCAATATTTGATTAATGATTCCATTTTTTCATTGTCTATATATTAATATGTGCAGATGGAGGTCAAAAGTGAATTTTTTGGGGTTCTTTATAACTAGTAGAAATATGAAAACTGAAAGGAGAAGGAAAAACACTATTCTATTAGATCTTTCCAAAGTGGTAGTCAATTTAGGTGAAGCAACGTAACTAGATTTATGAAATCATTCGGGTTGTTGTATTGATATGTATTTAGCTTTTATACCAAAATATATGCAGTGAGTGATTTATGTTTTTCATTGATTGGTATTTAAAATAAAATTGCACCTGTTGTGTTTAATTCTTCTTACACCAGGATCACACTGGAAGATTTGGTGCTTGTGTTTTTATTTATTTGGTTCTAGGAGTTGATTTCTATGATTTTATTCACTTACTATGAAACCATTGCCACTAATCTCCATTTTCAAATTTCTACCAGGTGTATTTTCAGCTGGAGAATTTGAGTTGTGCAGAACGTCCATACAAGTCTGTTGCTGCACTTAATTGTATAGTTTTAGGTTGTGCGAATATATGGGACCTCGACCGTGCCTACCAAACTTTTGAGGCAATTGGCTCTTCTTTTGGGCTTACCCCTGATATTCATTCATACAATAGTCTGATGTATGCCTTTGGAAGGCTCAAGAAGGTAGAAGTTTCAGTTACTCATTTCTCTTTCTCCTATATTTTTCCCTTCTCTCTCAAAGGCATCCATCCATTCTCACCGAAAGAAGAGAGAAGAGCACCATATCATTTTGTTTCCTGCATGATGTATATGGTCAGCAGTCATGTTGAACTCTTAGCACTAAGTGTTAGTAGTATAAAACTGACATGTGGGAATCAAAGGGAGACAAAATGGTGCATTTTTAGAGGCTTATCTGCACATATACATCTGAAAGGCTTGACACTTAGTGTTGCATCTCCACATGCATGCGCACTATAATTTTACGTGATTCACCACTCACCAACACGAGTTTGCAAAATGTGCCAAGCAGACTCTCATGAACTTCTAATTTGACTTGCTATTTGTTTTATAGTTGAAGTTGAAGTTCTTTTACTTTTCTTGTAGACATTTGAGGCCGCAAGGGTGTTTGAGCATTTGGTAAGCTTAGGGATCAAGCCCAATGCAATGTCATATTCATTGCTAGTTGATGCTCATCTCATCAACAGAGATGCAAAAGCTGCTCTCTCTGTGATTGGGGAGATGGTGAGTTAATCCTTTCATCTACCTGTTGAGCCCATGTAGCGGTTCTGAGATTTTACAGTTAGTTTTGTTGTTCATGCTCAGGAATTGATGTATACTTATGAATCTGTTCTGTTGGTCAGGTATCTGCAGGATTTGCCCCCTCTAAGGAAACACTAAAGAAGGTCAGAAGACGGTGTAGTCGTGAGATGGACTATGACAGTGATGATCGTGTGGGTTCATTTGCTAACCAGTTTAAAATTCGAATGGGCAGTGAGATTCGCAGGGACATGCTGTTCAATCTTGAGTACAGCACCGATTATGCTTGACAGGTAAATTCTGATAATTGAAATTGAGCCCTACATGTAAACAGAATATAAAGAATAATTGCTTGATTGATTAGGACCTTGTTCAAGTTGAGATGCTGCATAACGTTTTCAGTAGGACTATTGTGGTGTTTTTGAAATGCATCTGTGGGGGCTCTTTTGCACATCTATCTTCTAAACCCGTCCTTCACCCCCAGATAGAGGCTGGGTCTAATCTTTGGATATGGTGACACCATTAAACTGTCTTGCACCAGCTAAGCTAGCTGTCATTGTTTATTTATTTATTTGGATAACCTTTCCATTTTCATTTGTCTTCTGAAATAGGATCCTGTCATTCCCAATTCTAGAGTTTTTAGTGGATGTCTGATTTTATTGAGAGCAATCTCCAGAGTCTGGGAAAAAAAGTTTACTGCCATTTTTATTTTGTTAGAAGTGATCTGTTAAGTTGGGAAAATTGTTGCCCGGTCAAGGGAAACCCTGCGCCAAGAGAAATTATTAGGTAAGCTCAGTCTATCACGTTAGCTATAGACTCATCTAATGAAATACAGTCACATCAGCATTTTGCTTTTTTAAAAGTTTATTCCTTATTAATTCTTTCACATTTCCCGTTTGGTTGGAGATAAGAAAGATAGTTGCGTTGGTTAAGAAGTTATTAGTGCGTACGTAAAAAAAGCAAAATGCCAATATAACTGTATTTCATTGGGCGAGTCTATAATTGACGTGGTAGACTGAGTTTACCTGAGAATTTCAATTGCGCAACCATGATTTGCTGATTTGACTCATTTGACTTCTCACAGGTTATTTCTTGTTCTTCATGGCAATCAATTTGGGCAGTTTGGATATTGCTTGAGCTCTTCTTTTCAGACCAAAGTCATTCTTGGTTGTATATTACTTGGGTGTACTCAATTTGGGTATTGGCAGCATGGAATTTTGGATCATAGTCTCCTATAGCCATATATTTCCTTGACATTAAAATTATTTTTGACAAAAACTGTAGGGGCGATGGACATTGATCCAAAACATACTTTAATGGTGACAAATAAATGTAGGATAATCTTGATAATTTATTTAGGGCGGAAATTCTGTTTAGGTGAGGCCATCACTGGGATATGGCTTAGGTCTGGCTACACTTTTCTCTCTATCACTCATTTGGAATGTGTCTGCATTTTGTAAATGTTGAAATTAATTTCGGCTTGTAAGGATTTTGCTTTGGAAGTAACAGTTCTGTGGAACTGGAAATTACATATTTACCATTCCTTTTCCACTTGCATTCAGCACTCCCACAGATTAAAGGTTGTTTATTTGGCAGCAATGGAATTTGTTTGATGGAAAAAGAAAAAACAAATTAACTGAATTCAAAGCACAGAGAATGTTTCTGTTGAGTTGAGATTGTAACGGTTGCAGGATTAGATGAATTCTGTGAGAGCTTGAAGTTTCGCAGTATTAACTCTTCAAATTGCTGTAATTATGATACTGCAGTAAAATATCAGCATACCATTTTATTCTTTCTACTATTGTGAAAGCCTTGTCAGTTTTTAATCCAGAACTTTCTTAACCCTTAATTTGAACATCCAATAATTGGTTTTTAAAATCCCATGCTGAGATCTCTTTTCCCTGTGTATGGTCTGAAAATCTAGATCGTGTTTCCTTATGATGCAGGAGCCACAGCAGCCTTCTGAAAATGGCGAAAAAAAAAAAAAAAGTTTATAAGCACAACCAAATTGTCTTGCTGAAAAACCAAAAAAAAAAAAAAAAAACTCTCAAATTTAGAGCTTGTAGTGGTCATTTAATGCTTGTACACAAATTTCCTCTCTTTTCCTTCAACTCGAAAGAAAGGCTTCGAAGCATCATTTCATATTTCAAGTCATTGAATCTTTTGCATACCGCTGCTTATAGGTGTTTAACATTATTCATGGCAGCAAAAATGATGACCCTTTTATCATGCGGAATCTTTTATCTTGTGGGTGACAATACCGGAAATTCTGATGCTTCTTACAACAAGACATACAGTGCCTAAAATCATTGCTGTGAAAAATTATTCGTGGAAAACAGAATCTCCACAAATTTATTCGTGAAACACAGATCAAGAAATGGAGACAACACAAAAAGATTCAAGTGATGGCTTTAATTATCTTACCCATTTTTGTTCTTCCATGTTAGCTTTTATGAGAGAGTAGATGGCAACACCTGCAATGGCTATCATTGTACCGATCCCGGTTTGATTGGAGATTCTATTACCTGCACGTTTTACAATCATCACAAGGATATAAAAGACATGATTCTTAGAATTGTCTGAGAATGGCCTTTAGTGGAAAGATGATATTTAGGTAGCATGGTTTCTTCATTTTGAGAGGGATTGAGCGCATAGGTTAAAATCTATTGGTCTTCTAGCACTTTTTCCAGCAACAATTGGATGGTGGAAAAGCTTGAATCAAGTAACAGTTTGGGAAGCCCCAAAATGGTTAAACCTCACTATAAATAAGTCAGCAATGTCTAGAACCACCTCAGCTAATCTAAGCCCCAAAATAATAGGAAGCACCTTTCAACATCAGGAACAAAAAACACGGTATGCGAGTCAAAAAGAGAGAACTAATAGTTACCGAATACAACAATGGAGAACCCAATCACAAAAACTCGCTTCAACACATTTCCAACTGCATGTGTAAGTGGTGCAACCCTTTCCAAGGTATTTGTGGCTACCTGAAATTTAAACTGACAATCTCATCAAAGTATAAACTAAAAGAACAAAAGCACACAATATAGTCATAATTAGCAAGTACAGTGCATAGTTCTGATCCAGATTTTGCCTACACAGGAATTAACAGAAAAAGATGTGGACGTCAACATAATATCTCGGTAGTATCAACTTCTCACTCATCAATAGTACTTCACACGCAAGGATAATCATTTAGCTGATATAACAACTTTTAAGGTTCATTACTCAACCTTCGACATAAAAAAATTAAAAAGAAGGAAGAAATGCAGAATGTAGATTATATAAAATAAATACAATGATGTATAAAATTAGTATAGTGGTAGAGAAAGAATAAGGTTCGAATTTCAGAAAATGAAAAGTCGGGAATCAGATATTTGGGATGCCATGTCTCGTTTTTTTTTTTTTTTTTTTATTATTATAATTATTTTATTTTAAAGCCATAAGGAGAGCTGCAAGTTTCATGTTAGAAGGTACCTGGTTGTACAGATGATAAAACATTCCAATCCAGAACAAGTCGGACACAAATTTGACTAATCCCACTTTGGCAATTGCATCTCTGAAACCATACTGCATCAACTGAGGACTCTCAATCTGGAAAAAAACACACGGACAAGGTTAACAAGAAAAACAAAGCAACGATACTTCAGTCAGTTTCTGTGATAAGCATACTCACTAGTATTGCTGGTGGGAGACAAAACAAGAGGGCAATTATTGAAATGTAAGCATACACATTTGTGCTGTCCATGCCAGTCTGCCAAATTTTAAGTGGAAGTTGAATATTATGAAAAATACAGTGCATCAGATATATATTCTACTACGGGTCTACAAGTTCGATAAGCCAAATATATAAATGGCTTAAAAGGTACTGTCCAGGAGGCTATGAAATCTTTCTTTCCAACCTATTAGTTTTTCAAAAATTCCACAGCATATCTGTTGGTTTTACGGTTGATTTCATTTTTGTTGCATGCCTTGCAGTAGATACGTACAGAATGTTGGAACATTGGTGGAGAACAAAATTAGCGTGTTTTCATGCCCTCAAGAAAAAGGATTTCAATTAAACTCCTAAAGTTCAGTTGTCTTTTAACATCTGAAAATGATAGTGAACTCAATTAAATAGCATTGGAATCACAATTGTCATACTCTTTGAACAATCTCACCATTGCCTTTTTAGAATATATACTTCTGTAGGTAAACGCAATGTTAGAAATCATTGCACTGACGAACCCAGTCCAGTTGAAGGAAAGTTCAGTCAATGATGCCATTGATACACCTAGTAGAGAAATCAGAAAACCTCAGCCAATAGAGCACATAAGAGGACCTAACAATTTTAAGAGACAAGGATTGAATAACTGGTGTAAATGCCAAATACTTTGTATATTTCAGGTTTGAAAAATAGAATTTTATTTCATTTGCAATAAAGGATAACGAATGAAGCAGAAAGCAGAATAATTTATATTTTCTGAATTCTGAATTACCAATAACTACTGGGGCCAATGAAAGCCATAGTGATAAGGGAATTTGATGGCCCAGCACAAATTGAGAGGCAGCAGCATTGAAGAAGGGCTCTAGAGCTGTAAAAAGAACAAAATAGTTAAGTAGTAGAATCCATAAAAAGTATAATGCTATCTCAATGTATTAATCTACCGATAGAAGGATTCATGGGAAAAAAAAAAACCTGAGGCTACCACCTGTAAATAATAAAAGCAAGATGAAATAATAAATGTTCTTAGTGCCTAAGAGAAATATAGGAAAATCTACTTCTGATATGAAGAAAAACCCTGGCTCTTGGACATCCAAGTGTTCCAAGCACTGAGAAAATGAACTATGTGCTTATTTTTGTGTTTTGTGCGAACAGGCCACCAAACTTGGATGGCCCTATCTTTTGTTTGAAAAGCTCATTTGCTTAACACTTGCTTTGTCTTTCTGAAAATCACATTTCAACAGTTGGTAAAATCACAATTAATTTCTAAAAAGGTACTTGCATCATTCACATTATCAATACCTTTGATGGTGTGTGTAAAAGATACAGCAACGGCTGCAAATGATACGTTAGACATGACATGTCCAAGGGCATGACAGAATGCAACTGGAGTCAGAAGTACCAGAAGGTCCCTGTCAATTGGCTAGTCAGAGAAGAAATCATGTCATTAGTCAAACCATAATGATCCTTTCGGAGAAAAGATAGCAAGTGAAGCAATTATAACTTACCGCGCGTTTTGGTAGACCAACACCCCAAGAAACAAGACAATATACCACTCCAACTAAGAGATGTATGACCGAAACAAAACTGAAAAAAGGAAAAAAAAAAAAAAACCAATAAAACAATTTCAAAAGCCATGTCTTGTGCCTATTAAACACAAAAAAACACCTATATTGCAGTGGAGTATTTAAAACAAATTATGCACATATAAAATGGAATCCATACTATGGGTGAGTAGAAAAAAGAAAATCATCGAGCAAGAACCACATACTATGGATATGGGAAGTAATTATAAACCTTCTTGTTGAGTATGTTGAAGATTACATTTAAGAAGTACCTGTATAAAATAAAGCAGAAATCAATCAATAATAATCTTTGAAACAGATGCAAGGACACATACATTCTTCAAAACACTCAATGGAATGCTACTTCCTGCAGGGTTAAATTAGCATAAAAATTTCAATTAGTAGATAAATAAACTATACACAATGCACAAAGAAATAAGCACAAATCAACATTAGATATACTGTGGAAGCTTACCACATAAAGAAGAAGAAACAAGTAACCAGTGCAGGAAATTTCTCACCAAAGTTTTTAGTAGGCTCCACATGTCTACAGCCACAAATACAATTATACAAGTGAAAAACAGAACTGAAATATACTCTTTATTTAAAATAATTAAGTCCAAGTTAACGGACTTCATTAGAGAGAAAAAATAAAAATAAAAAAGTGAGTCTGACCCATCGGCATCAGCTGCAGACTTAACGACCGGAAAGTCGACGGAACCTCGTAGCCTAATCGATTGACTCCAACTGGCGATTCTCAATGGCCGGCCGGAAAATTCAATTTTGAGATGAGAATTTGTAGTCTCCAGCAATGGCGTGAGCTTATTCCTGGCGAGATGTGATTGAGCTTTGAGTAAAACATGATTAGGTGAAATTTTGTTGGGCGATAAGTAGAGTGAAGAGAATCGAGAAGAGTGAACTGACGAAATGACAGAAGCCATAGTAAGAGGAAAAGAAGTGTGTTGAATATAATCGAATAAGAACAGAGCTTGAAGAAAAATGAGAATGGCGGTGATTGCAATAGGAATTTAGAAATTCAGAGAAGGACAAAGTGAGACGTTAAAATCTAGGAATTAATGTTATAGAAGCGGAGATAGCAGAGAGAGATATGCTAGTTTTAAGCAAGAGCAGTCATCTCATTGTGTCCTTCTTCTTCATTTACTTCTTCGTCTTCGTTGAAGCTTTGCTTTGCTTTGCTCATGAAGTCAACAATGGAGGAGGAGAACGGCCAAAAAAATACTGTTAAAAAAGCGTCTTGATTGTCTTGTCCTTTTGCATCAAGATAATCAATCATGCTTCCTCTAAAAAATTCTTCGTATCTGCTTCTGCTTTTGGCGAAAAAGATGTATTAATAAGAACAAAGAATGGTGAATTCAAATTAGTTAATTTTTAGTATCATCACTGTAACTGGAAATCTGATTCTCTTTCATATGATGAGTATATCACAACATTGCTGAAGATTGCAAATTTAAGGGTTAATGATAATAACAATGCTGCATGGCGCCATACGAGTTTAGCTCAGTAAATTTACAAAATGATACCGAGCGAGCTTTGATCAAGACTTGAAACTTGGATGGAAGTCTACGTTACTTAGTCAATTAAACACATTAAGCCCTCGATTATTTGAGCCAATTATCCAGGTTTCATCCGATAAGATAAGGCCTCCAAATCTAATTGTGCATAAATAATCACATTCTGAGCCCAAACCACTAAAATTGGATCCAATAGGCCCAAACTTTGCAACCTATAAGTACACGTCTGTCGCTTCGGGATCAAACGCTGAAGTCTAAACCCCTAGGGAAAAGTAAAACAGAAAACGCTTTCTGCATTCCAATTTCAAAGTTATTCAAAGAAAGTTTAACCCAATTACAGAGCAAAATAGCGAGGAAAGCCACAAAAATGGAAGTTGGTAATGGCAAGGATAGAGAAGAGGAACAGGATGGCATGTCCGTACATTCTCCATGTAAAGCTCCTCCTTCTTCTGCTTCCTCTCTTCCTAAGGTCTCTCTTTATTTCCTTCTCTATCCCAGTTAAATAAATTTGTTCCGTAATCATATGGAATTAAAATATCTTGGTTCTCTTTTCTTTTTTTAATTCCTGTTTCGGTGAATTAGGAGCAATCACAGGTTGAATTGGAGCTCAGGCTATTAGAAGCTCTTGAAATTTATCCTCCTGTCAAATTGAGAGGCAGGTTCTTTCAGAATCCTCCTAAATTTTCAACTTCGTATGCATGCATTGTTTTTTATTTCAAAGTATCGTTTTTTTTAATGAAATTTAGTAAAAACAAAATTTTATATCCTGTTATTAAATTTTAAATTTGATGTAGGACAATCTGTATCTAGCAATTGGTGAACTGTATTATGTTGTTAACATTAAGAAGAAACAAAATGGAAAAATTGGGATTGGCTGCTTATTGTGAAGAAAATCTATAGCTAGCAATTAGTGAACTGGAACTGTTACTCAGGCAATTGATATTTTTGAAGTTCAGTTTTTGTTCTCTAGTGAAAGAAAAGCCAGATTCAAGAACTAGCAATATGAATTAACTATTTTTCTGTCAGTAGGAGGAGCAAAATTTGGAAGCTTGATTTCTTAGAGCTGGAAGTTAGTAGGTTTAAGTTTACGTCTTGGTTTATCAGTTGAGTTGCTAAATGTATTTTCTAGTGTATCTTAATCAACGGAGTCTTTGAATTTTCAATGAGTCACTAGATGTGGCTTTTAACCATCAGCCAATCCTGCATAGTTGTTGAGAGTAGAGTGTTTCATCTTATTTCTCCAGATGTGGCCATTCTAGTGATTGGATCTCATTAAGGTCGGTCCAAGGAGGTGACTAATTTCCATAATTCACTTCAGTGCTAACTACCAAGGCGATTGTTTATTATAAAAAATAATAGATAATCACCTAACAAATTCTTTTCATGCAGGCATGCATCGGCACTTTGTTCTTTATGGTCTAATGGAATTTCTGCGTAGAAGGTTTTTTGTCTCAGAAATTCATTTCTTCTCGTTCTTATCTGGTTTTGATGCAAAGACTTTCTTGCTATATGTTTTCTGTTAATTCTTTGATGATTCCATTGCAGCTTTGATCGACACTTTTCTCCAGATGAGGTTTTGCAGTTGCTGGACCGTTTCTATAACATCGAAATGCTGGTATTCAACAATTTTCATTACATCTCCCTTTTAGATTATTTTGTTATCGCTAAAAATGTATTTTTGGTTACGTGATGGATGTAATATGCTATTGACAAAGGAACACTAATATAAGGAAGCAATTGATAAGAATCACATGAACAAATGTATATTCATTATTCATATAAGCATAGGTGTGCTACTAAATTCAAGTCTTGGAAGAGAGCATTTGCAAAGTTTCTCGGTATTTCTGCATGAAGTGATCGCTTTAAAGATTTGAATATGCACCTTAAAGGGGTTGCTTTAAGGATTCTTGCAGTTATGCCAAACAATAACCCCTTTTGAAACACAAAAATTACAATGTCTGATTTGTTTGATTCTTGAACATACTATTTTTGCTATCAGAGCATATACTGTATTTGTTGATATGGTGTGTTTTTACCGAGTTTCAGAAACCAGATGATGAAGAGGCAGAAATCCTGGGTCATGAAGAAGATTTTTCCTTGCCTCAAAGTTATTTTGTTAAGGAAGAGTGATATTTAACAATTTTGGTATGCATTCTATTCGAACACTTACTCAGGTCCTTATTGTGTCATCAGAAAGGAACAGGGGACAACCTTGAGGAGGTAGATATTGCTTATAGTCTTAGAGTTCTTATTCTGGTTGTAATTCTTCTCAGTTGTTGCTATCATATGACTTTACACTTTCTTATTTTGGGAAGATAAATTTGTAAATACAAGTGGGAATGTTATGTAGTGCATACAAGTGACTAGTTTATAAGTGCTACCACTCTATAGCGTTTGGACTATCAAGATCTTATCTTATGCAAGAACAGTATATCTATGAATTTAAAATGAAATCCCTTTACTGTTGCTTTGCAGTCTGCCAACCATTAATAATGATTCTTTTTCAAGTATAAAGGACATAATTTATATTCATATATCTATTATTTAGTACTATTAATTTTTGGACTTTGACAACTCAACCTCTCCCCAACTTGAAAATACCATCACCAACAACGTTAAGCAAATTAACATGCAATTATATCAAGTACCAATTTGCTTTGAGGGTATGAAATTTTGCAGCCTTCATTCGTTTTTAAATTCTGTTGTTTAGGGAAAAAGTAAAAAAATGCCTATATAAATTGGATATTGCAAGTGTATTGGTTTTTTTGGTACCCGATCAGTTTATTTATCGTAGATTTTACTGATTAGAAATGGATTTAGAACAAGTAGAGGTAATAAAGTGACAGCCTTTGTATGAATTTAAGTCTTCAGGTATTTTTGATACAATACTTGGTAGTTTAAATAAATTTGGCTGTGGATTTTATTTTGATAAAATTAACCCTTTTTTCACTTACCATTTTGCTTCATCACTGCAACGTCGTATAAACTTTTCAACAGCGGCCCAATTGAAACCACCACAACCACCATTCAAATACATAGTATTCCTATGCAAGATTAGCAATTATTAATGAAAATCTCTTCACTCTAAAAAAAGTTTCTGAGCTACAAATGTCTCCATTCTTGGACTTCTCTAGATAGTAAGAAATCAAAGTTAGTTTATTTCTCCCTTTCTTCACACTCACCAACTACCTCAATTTCTAATCAAATGCAGAATTTCATGGAGGATGAGACTTCTAAAAATCATGTCTAATTATAGCCAAAAAAAAACCCTCAATAAATAGACTCAAAAGCAGCAAAATATGAAAACAGAAATCAAAATTATTTCTGAAGAATAAACCAATATATCAATCATTGAAAAATGGATTAATTGTTTTTGCTCTCTGCGTGATTTTGTTGAGCACAAATATGATAATGACAGCCACAGCAAAGGAACCAACAGACATTGCAGACGCAGACAGGGAAGTAATAGAACACTCTATCTTTTGCAACAACTTTCCCATACATTAGAAATACATAACTACAAAGATGAGTTGATACAAACTCTAACTTTATGTAAAATGGAGCTTATAACATCTCTGGAATTGACTCACTGTCCATATATCGAAAAAGAGTTATTAGATAGCCATTCGTGCAAGTGCATGAAATTGTTAGAAGGCCAAATTTACCAAGTGTATTGAGTGTTATCCACTCCAAAGACACCACTAGCCAATGATAACGAATGACAAATAGAAAAACGTCCTTAGGTCAGTATTTTATATCACAGGATTGATGGTTGAATTAACATATTTATTTAGCAAAATTAATTATTTTAATAACTGTTTGGAGTAATTTTTCTTAAACTGTTAAAGATGAAACGTTAAACGCTACTTTAATCTCTAAAAACTAATTTAAACAGTATATTGTTAAACACTGTCAACATTTTGGAAAAAGTCTTTAATATATATATATATATATTATAATGCAATTAGATCCCACCTAAATGAAATTGTGAAATTAAAATTTTGGAAGTCTTTAATATAATTACTCCCCGACCCGAAAATAATTAGCCTCTTATTTAACTATTGGGGAGGTAACAGGACAGCCTTGGTAGTGTAAAAGAAAAAAAAAAAGGCAAAATTGAAGTGTATTAAGTTCAAAAGGCTTGAATTTCTGCCAAAGAAGCTCGAAGGCAGCAACATCTAATGGCACAACGAGAAATATTTCGTCATTTCATAAAAGGTTTCTACAGGGAAAAATATTTAATAGATGTAAAGCAGAGGAAAAAGAAAAGGAGAAATGTTGTTAAGAAAAAGGGAAAAAGATAAAGACGACAAATAGAAGAACAACAAAAATGGAAGAGCAATTGATCAATCTATCATCAGGCTTTGGTAGACTGCAAAAAGACTGTAACATCATGGACTGTCTACTTTGTTCAAGTTGATTCAATCCCCTTTTGAGAAAAGCTAATAAAAAGAAGCCACTTCTGCAAAGTACTCTACCCTCCCCTTGCCATGGGCAGGACTCTCAGTTTCCATCAATGCTGGCTCTGCAGAGAGATTAATAGACTTTTAATGGTACTGGCAAAAACTAGAAGTTCGGTTCATTCAGGGGAAATTTTGCAGTAACTTACCTCTCCTCCTTCTGCAGGCTTGGATTCTTCACTTTTAAAGTTATCCTCACCTGCATGGATGCAAATTCTTAGAGATGAAAGTAGTGATTTTTTTTTTTTTTTTTTTTTTTATTTAAAAAAAAAGGGGGTACCTCTTGGGGTGGAACTCTAGACCTTGCACCCTAGGGATGATTTTAGTACAAGCAAGCCAAAACTTTTCTTTTTTTTGTTAAGAGGTAAATTTTTGTTACTATTAATTAACTGAAATTTTGCCAAAGAAATTCCTAAAGGTTAAGCCAACATAAGGCAAACAAACTCAAAAATAAGTTCCTTGTTGAGCTTGTACTATACCTCCATCCTCAGGCAAGTCAGAAGTCCAAAGAGTAAGGTTGTCTCTTAGCAATTGCATAATCAGTGTGCTGTCTTTGTATGATTCCTCGCTTAAGGTATCCAACTCTGCAATTGCCTCATCAAAAGCTTGTTTGGCCAAATGGCAAGCTCTGCAAAATTCTCATCATTGTGAATAAAATAAAGTATCTAGCAATTCAATTTCCTGAAAAGATTGCAACAGATATAACGTACACGTGACACACCTCTCAGGAGAATTCATGATCTCATAGTAGAAAACAGAGAAGTTAAGTGCAAGACCAAGACGAATTGGGTGAGTTGAAGGCAGATCTGTGTTTGCAGTGGCAGAAGCAGCCTACAAATAAATGGCAACAGAATACTTCAATTATGACAAGAAAATTAGATGAAGCTGCACGTTAACAAAGTGTATTTATGTCAAAAAAATCAAAGGAACGTGCCTCATAACCCTTGAGTGACTGCTCAGCTGCCTCCTTCCTTTCCTGGTCAGTCTTGAACTCAGCTAGATAGCGATAGTAGTCGCCTTTCCTGAGTTCGTTTGTGCCATGAAACGATACATTAAACAAAAATATTAAGGAAAAAAAATACTCCGAAAAAACAAATAACAGAAACTCAGAATCTTGTGTGCATGTGCATGATAAATTATAGGCAAGATTTACATAATTATGTCTTTAGACCCATTTATTAACAGTTTAGCACTAAGATTGAAAACCTCTTTTCCCAAAAAAGAAACACCTTTTTTTACATGTAACTAGTTGTTTCTTTTACAACAAAAACATGTTATGCACAACTTAAGGATAGCTTCCAAATTCCAATGACCTGTTCAACGTATGCAGTATGGTATGTTTTTTCATATTAGCTCAAACAACTACGTTAAACAGACACAAAAGTGGCACGTATCAAAAAGAAAGTACTATTCTATCCCTTATTTGTTATAAATTTTGCAAGAAAATAAAAGCAACCTATCATCGTATTAAGCAAAAGTATTCCTCTTTTCTTGTTAATAAAAAACAAGGCAAGATTATTGACTCACATCTTGTAGTAGAAGACAGTGGCTTCTCCAGAGGTGGAAGACGGGACCAGATGCTTGTCTATGATAGAGAGAATGTCGTTGCAGATGTTAGCAAGTTCCTCCTCTACCTTCTGGCGGTAACCCTTAATTAGTTTAACATTATTCTCATTTCCTTTAGTCTCTTCCTTCTGTTCAATGGACGACATAATGCGCCAAGAAGCTCGCCTAGCACCAATCACGTTTTTGTAACCCACAGAGAGAAGGTTCCTCTCCTCCACAGTCAGCTCACAATCAAGTCTTGCAACTTTTTTCATGCACTCAACCATTTCTGTTTCACCATTCAAACACAAACATTTCATAAAGCCACCACACACTTAAAGTGCAAGTAATGATTCAAATGAACAACAATAATATTACCAATGTAATATATAGTAAACAAAATCTAAAAATCAATAATGCACCAAGAACTGTCTTTTTTTTATCATAAAAAATTCGTCAAGGGAGGATTTTTAGGATTTTAACCTTTAACAAGTTGCATTATGAGACTTAATAAAATGAGCCTAATCTTTTAAGCTTTTAAAACAAAAAATAAATAGATATTTTGGATTCGCATTAGAATAAGGATCAATTACATCCGTTAGTTTTCCTTAATATATACTTTTGGTTCCTATGGTTTCAAAATTTGCATATATAGTCCTTATATTACAACAGCAGCTGAAAATTAGATATTTGGAAGGATTATGAGGTTAAGGTATAAAAATTCAAGGACTAAAGTGCATTTAACCTCAAAAGTTAGGAATCAACATGTGGCGAAAAATTCAGGAATTATGAAACAACGAGAGCCAAAATGCATATGAAGAAAAATCCATGTGAAACGATTTAAAATATAATAAAGAAAACCAATCATAAAACGTAATTTTGTAGGTTCTATTTCAGCTCATAAAGGCATTTAAAATTTAAAACATGGGCAGTAATCTGACCAACAAATGATCGCATTCAATTATTCAAATACATTCTGAAATACCAAAACGAAACCAAGGAAAACGAAAAACAACTATATATACCTTCATAGCGCTCGGCCTGTTCGGCGAGCTTCGCCATGTAAACATGAGACTCCCTCTCCTTCTCGGTCGACATTGGATAGACTTGAGAGAGATCAGAAGCGAAGACGATAATGCTGGTAGAATCGCCGAGTAAAAGAGGAAAATAATTAGAGAGAGAAGGTTTGGAATGAGAGTGGAGAGGTTGAAGTAAAGAAGGGAGAAATTGGTTAGAGAAGTGAAAAGCGAGGAAAATGGTAAGGGGTTAAATAAATATAAGGGAGTGGGTGTTAAAGATGGAGCGATACGTGAAAGGAGGAAGACCAGATCTGGACCGTTCGTTGGGTTTCTAACTTTGAAACTTTGAAAGAGGAAAAGCGCGCATTCCGTTATTTTTGTGTTTATTTGTACTTTTCCCTCTATGATCCATTCAAATCCTTTTCTCTCGGAGGGGTCTTTTTGCGATTTTACATCTCCTTTATTTCTTTTATTATAAAATATAATTTCTTCCCTTTTTACTAAATAAATAAATATGTTTTTTTCGGAAAGAAAACAAAAAATATTATTGTTCTAATTCATGTCTGATGCTAAGATTAAGGACTTTAACCATTGTATTCAAGGGTGTAATTAGACTTTAAGTATAGGAAGGAGTAAAATATAAATAAATTTATAGAAGAAAAATTAAAATTTTGGAAATTTTAGGGACTCATAGCTTGTCAACTACAATCTACTTCCCTCCAGTGTGTTCTAAACATGTTGTATTTTTCATTGGGTGACTTTTAAAATTAAATAAAAAAATATTTACATATAAATATTGATTAAATCATTTCAGATATCCTAAACTTTAGGGTTATATTTGGTATAATATAATCAATTATATGAGAATATGAGAATTACATTTTTTGAATATATTATATTTTTTTCATTTCATTACTTTACATTTCATAATTACATTTAGTATAATGTAATCATAATTACATTTCATTACTTTATATTTTTTATTATATTATATTATATTATATTACATTACATCGATTCAAATATAACCTAAGAGTTGTAAAAAAAATAAAAATAAAGTTTCTGCACCTTGCTTTCATATTTTCAGGGATCAAACAGTATAGATAAGAAGATGAAGGTGACTTGAGCAAAAATAAATAAAAGCGAAAAGCGAAAAGCATAAAAAAAATTAACGAAGAAAAAAACAATCATCTGCGGCAAGAAAACCCACCTACAAGCTAAAACAAACCAATCTACGAAATGGACGGATTTAAACTATAATTAAAAATTCATAAACAATCCAATCAAAATCAGTTAAATGCATAAACAAGTAGAGTGAGAAGAAGATTGTAAAAAAAAAAAAAAAGAGAGAAAAAGATTGAAGAAGATCAAACATCAGAGTGCGGGAGAGAGAGAGAGTGAATCTGACTGGATACTTAGTTGACTGAATTATGACCGGAAATAAACTTATCGTGGCTAGAGAAGTTGTTACTGAACGCTAGTCGAATCACAAAAGGAGGAGAGGCAGTAGCTCTGTGTGAGTCATAGGAAGGCCTTTCTATAAAACGGTGCGTTTGACAAAGCCAACCCAAGGTGAGTTAGCTAACTATGGTGGGACCCACATTTTATTATTTTTTAAAGCTAATTTTGACCAATTTTGAAGAGTACATTTGTAACATAAGTCTGAAATTGGGGTATTTGAAGATTAAGTTCATTTTGTGATGTAATTATTATAACTTCTAAAGTTTGGGATATTCATAATAGTTTAGTCATGAATAATTGATTGACATTGACACTCTTTAAAACCTTTGACAACTTTAAGACGTCTAGACTCCCTTTACTATTTTACACTAAACATGCATCTTTCGAGTGTCTTAGCATAATAATCGGTTATCAGGGCTTAACTTGCCATATACATAAAACACATCGAGGTTGAACATAAGGCCTTTAGGAAATTTTGGATAAAGTAATACTATCTACATTGAAACCTCATCCACGAAGCGATGTGCACCATAGCCTTTAGCCCTATTGTGCTCACATAGCTCCTTCTTTATGGAGAGTTGGAGACACCTTCTCCTCTAGTTAGAGTATGATGCCCATAACTTAGGTCACTTAGAATTTGGTTCCGACTGTCAGGCCTCGAGTTAGTAGAAAGTATTATCCCAAATCTCCCCTTAGCATGTTCTTCGCAATCTACCATCTAACACACTAATCCCATATCACATGATTTAATATATTTGTCCTTCGGCATACTATCGTTTGGCTCTATATGAGTATAATATATGCACTCAACATACATATATATTAATTAGTCTAAAAGAATACAAATATATTATTTATTGGATTAATATTTGTATTATCTTGTAATTGGTCAATACTAATATAAGGAGATGTAGCTGAAACGATAGAGTGCTTGCTTTACATGTGAGAGATATAGAGTTTGATATCGTGCATCTCCACTACTTTTATTTTTATGTATTTTTTAAATTTGATTGGATTTTAATTTTTTATAAAGGATCATTATTGGTTCAATTTGTATAAGCCTTTTAAATTGAACTATGAACTCATATATATTATAAGTTGTCATGACTTTTTTCATCACACAAATACCAATATGAGGGGATGTAGCTCAAAGTGTTCGCTTTGCATGTGAGAGGTACAGGGTTCGATATCCTTCATCTCTTTTACTTTTATATATTTTTAAAATTTTTATAAGGGTTATTATTAGTTTAATTTGCATAAGACTTTCAAAACAAACCATAAACTTATGTATATTATTTTTGTCACGATTTTTTCATTAAATTATTGGTTAGATTTGCATAAGCCTTGCAAACCGAACCATGAACTCTTGTATATTATATTTGTGATGATTTTTTCCATCAAATCACACCAATATGACGGGATGAGCTCAAATGGTAGAATGCTCACTTTGCACTCGAGAGGTACAGAGTTTAATATCCTACATCTTCTCAATTACTTTATATATTGTTTAAATTTTTATAAACGATCATTATTGGTTCGATTTGCATAAGCCTTTCAAACTGAACCATGAACTTATTTTATTATAGTTGGTCATGATTTTTTCCATCTAATCAACACTAATATGATGGGATATAGCTAAAATGGTAAAGCGCTTGCTTGTGTAAGAGATATAGGCTTCAATACCCTGCATTTCTACTATTTTATATATGTTGATTCTTTTTTGGATATGACTTCTAGGCTATGGATTTGGATCCATATATGCGCTTCTCCAATTGTGCGATTAAAATAAAATTGATAGAAGAAATCGTAAAAGAGAGTCTGATAACTTGAAAAGTAAATAGAATTTTAATTGCTTGTATTGAAATGAAGGTTTATAATTACAGAAAATGTAAATAAGCTGCTCTTAGGGAAAATAAAGAAAATGCTTTAAAAATTAAATTAGACTCGTTGAGAGTTCGATTTGATTGTTGAATTTGTTGAAAAATTTAGTTGGGGCTTTGTTGGGTTCATTTGCTTCTTTTATAAGTTCCACAGGTGGTTACTAAAAGGATTCACTAACACAGACGTTCTCATTAGTTTCTTTGGAGTCCCACATTTTGGTACATGAACAATCGTCTTGAAGAGTGCCTACACAATTGCAAATCACAGCTTCTTTATCTCTTTCTTTTAATTAATTAATTAATAGAACTTAATTAATTAACTAATTAATTATATAAAATAATATTAATTAGGTCCCAGTTAAATATAATACAAGCAAAAATCCATAATACTAAGCCTAATTCCCAAAAAATACAAAATGGGTCCAATGATATATTTTTAAATAAATTGTTTTTCAAATTTTTATAAATAGTTATTATTGATTCAATCTGCATAAACCTTTCAAACCGAACCATGAACTCTATATATTATATTTTGTCATGATTTTTTTTCCATCAAATCAACACCGTTATTAGGGATGTAGCTCAAATAATAGAGCGCTTGCTTTGCATGTGAGAGATA
Source organism: Jatropha podagrica (assembly GCA_947857235.1). NCBI lineage: Eukaryota > Viridiplantae > Streptophyta > Magnoliopsida > Malpighiales > Euphorbiaceae > Jatropha > Jatropha podagrica. The sequence goes on along the minus strand of CANUEP010287648.1, from coordinate 2,002 downwards.
CAAGGTTTAATGCCCAACATCTCTATTATTTTATATATTTTTTAAATTTTTATAAAGGGTCATTATTGGTTCAATTTGCATAAGCCTTTTAAATTGAACCATTGAACTCATGTAGATTATATTTTGTCAAGATTTTTTCCATCATATAAACACAAATGTGAGGGGATGTAGCTCAAATTGTAAAGTGCTCACTTCGCATGCGAGAAATAGAGGGTTCAATGCCCTGTATCTCCAATATTTTATATATTTTTAAATTTAATTGGATTTTAAACTTTTATAAATGGTCACTATTGGTTCGATTTACATAAGCCTTTTAAACCGAACCATGAACTTATGAATATTATAGTTTGTCATGATTTTTTTCCATCTAATCAACATTAATGTGATGAGATGTAGACCAAATGGTAGAGTATTCACTATGTGCGAGAGATATAGTTCAAATGGTAAAGTATTCATTTTGCATGTGAGAGGTACAGGGCTTGATACTTTCCATCTTTATTATTTTTATGCATCTCCATTATTTTATATATTTTTTTAATTTTTATAAACGATCTTTATTGGTTTGATTTGCATAAGCCTTTCAAATCGAATCATTGAACTCGTGTATATTATATTTTTTCATGAGATTTTCCATCAAATAGATATTGATATAGGAGGGGATGTAGCTCAAATGGTAGAGCGCTCGCTTTGCATGTGAGAGGCACAGGGTTCGATACCCTGCATCTCCACTACTCTAAATTTAGTTGGATTTTAAACTTTTGTAAATAGTTATTATTGGTTGGATTTGCATAGGCCTTTGAAATTGAACCATGAACTTATGTATATTATATAGTTTGCCATGAGTTTTTACATCTAATCAACACTAATATGATGAGATATAGCTCAAATGGTAGAGAGCTCCCTTTGTGCTTGAGATATATGGTTTAGCACCTTACATTTCTCCTATTTTATATGTTTTTAAATTTAGTTGGATTTAAATTTTTATAAACGGTAATTATTGATTCGATTTGCATGGGCATTTGAAATCGAACTGTGAATTCATGTTATTATATTCTAGAATGTTTTTTTTCCATCAAATCAATATCAATATGAGGGGATGTAACTCAAATGGTACAACGCTCGCTTTGCATGAGAGATGTACAAGATTTGATATCTTGCATCTCCATTATTTTATATATTTTTTAAATTTTTATAAACAGTCATTACTGATTCGATTTGCATAAGCCTTTCAAATCGAACTATTGAACTCATGTATATCATATTTTGTCATGACTTTTTCCATCATATAAACATAAATATGAGGGGATGTAGCTTAAATGGTAGAGCACTCGCATTGCATGTGAGAGGTAATAGGGTTTAATACCCTGCATTTCCATTATTTTATGTATTTTTAAATTTAGTTGGATTTTAAATTTTTATAAACGGTCATTATTGGTTAAGCCTTTCAAATCGAACCATGAACTTTGGTATATTATAGTTTTTCATAATTTTTTCTATCTAATCAATACTAATATGATAAGATATAGCTCAAATAGTAGAGAGCTCCCTTTGTGCTTGAGATATAGGGTTTTATACCCTGCATTTCTCCTATTTTATATGTTTTTAATATTTAATTGGATTTTAAATTTTTAAATTTAGTTGGATTTTAAATTTTTATAAACAGTCATTATTGGTTAAGCCTTTCAAATCGAACAGTGAACTTTGGTATATTAGTATTTTTAAATTTTTATAAACGGTCATTATTGATTAAACCTTTCAAATCGAACCATGAACTTTGGTATATTATAGTTTTTCATGATTTTTTTCTATCTAATCAACACTAATATGATAAGATATAGCTCAAATAGTAGAGAGCTCCCTTTGTGCTTGAGATATAGGGTTCAATACCCTGCATTTAGTTAAAAATATTCACAATTTCATTCTATATTTTTTTAACGTACAATCACAAGGAATGACCTCTCTAATATATATAATACATCAGTTCCTAAACCATAGGAGATAA
>CANUEP010287451.1:0-11650 GCA_947857235.1 Jatropha podagrica | reverse complement strand
TTAAATACAGGTTCATATATTCACATAAGTCACAGATCCGGCCAAACTTCATTGGTTTTACTTTTCCCCACAAAATTTTTTTTTTTATTAAATAATTTTTTTTATTTTTTTTTTTTTTTTTTTTTTTTTTTTTTTTTAAATCCAAGAGAAGGGATTAAAACTAGAGATGGAAGTGAGCCAAGTATTTTACAGTATCTGCTTCGCTTCGATCTGTTTAATGATGACACGAATAGTTACAAATGGATTCTAAATAGAAATGGAAAATGAAATTACTATCCGTAATGGATATGGAGTAGGGCACAAGTGCTAAATTTTGGATACCCACTACCCATTATTGTAACGCCCCAAAATTTTGGATCTCAAAATGGGATTATTTGGTTCGGGATAAGAATGGTATCGGCCGAAAAAGAAATAATATTTTATTTGAACCCGATAAAGATATTGAACATAATTAATATTTATGGAGTTAATTAGATTTTATGTGATTGGTCTTAATTAATTAAAGTTAAAATATAAATTTTTCATGACAAAGTAAGTAGTAAATTATTGGTGAATAGTAGTTTATCGGTCTATGAATAGTACCACCAATCCGGGACTTCGTAATATTTTGGTCAGAAAAAATTACTATGGATGCTTAATATTTTATTTAATATATTTGGAGTATGTTTATATGATTTAAGTGGGTGAAAAATATTTCATGAATATTTTTGGAGAATTTAAGTATTTGATGAATAGTATTTTCTAGTGTAGTATATTAAGAAATAATTGAAAAATTATTTTGATGGAGTTAATTTGATAAATTGGTGGAGTTAAATAATATTTGGAAGAGAATTATTTTATGAATATTTAAAGCTCTTGGATGAGAATACTAGAGACCAAATCCTAGCCATCCATTTGACATAAAATGAAGTAGCCAAGTTTGACTTTGCTACTTAAAAACAACACTATTCTTTCTTCTTCCTTCTCCCATCTCCAATGTCGCACTCTCCCTCATTCTCCTCCATGTTCTTTCATTTTCTCTACTACTAAACTACCCAAAATTAAGTGAATTAAACCAAAGTATAGTAATAAGACTTGAAGAATTAAGCATAAAAGAGTGGTATTTAGTGATAAAACTTAAGAATTTGGAGGTTACTACAAGTTCAAGTAAGTTGTAGTTTTTTACTCTAATGATTTAATTAAGTAATTCATAAGTTAGATATGTTAGATTAGGCACTACACCATGCTCCATCTTCTCCTTTTGTCATTTCTTGATTTTAATGATTATTTTTCCTACTTTGAAGAGGTTGGAGAATCATCCTCTAAAGGAAAGGAAAAGGCTAAGGAATAAAGCTTTCTAAGCTTATTCAAGCTTGTTTTCAAGGTTAGTGCAATAGTAATTCACTTCCTCTTTCATTTTCTTCAAGTTTCAAATTTTTAGGTTTTGAATGATTTTTTAGTTCTTTGTGATTTTGTTAGGGAATTGTTTAATTGATTGTTTTTACATGATTTTCTATGTTTCTTAAGCATGATGCGCTGTTTGAATGCGGAGAGAATCCTCTCCTTCCCCTTCATCTATGAATGGTCGAACCTTGATGGGTGAAGGACCTTGAGCTTACTTTGATTTTTATGCTTGAATTGAACTTTAATGAGTTTATTGATAAGTAAATTAATGATGGTTAAGACCTCTTTCTTGTATTTCAATGTTTAAGAACTTTTCCAAGACTTAAAGAAAGCTTAAAATGCGTAAATATGAGTTTTAAGTCTAAATGTGTTTAAGTAAAGGCTTTGATGTTTTAACTAAGCCCTTTTAGCTTGAAATGTGGTGTTTGATGGAAGGGAAACTCATTCCCTTTTGATGACCTAGAGTGGTCGAACCATGTTAGGTTAAAGGCCTTGTTTTTTCCTTTGATTTCTTACTTGATTTTGATTTTAAAAGTGTTATATGAAAAGTCAATTTAAGGTGGTTTAAATCTTTTCTTATACTTTTAATGGTTATGGAATTTATAAGACTTAAAGAAAGTATGATTTGAGTGGAAATGAGTTTCATGTTAAAGGATTTTGGGTTAAGCTTTCTAATGGCTTTTATAAGTATTTACAACTTCCTTTTGGGGGTTATTTGAAAGAGGGGAACTCCCCCTCCTTTGTATTCATATAGAGGCAAAACCACCCTAGGTGGTAAGGCTTGATTTTCATTTCCTTTTAAGTTTGGTTTTAGTCTTTTTATGTTATTTTAAGTATATATATTTTGAGTATGTAAGCTTTGAATCCCATAGATATGAAAAATGAGAACTTTTGTCAAGTTGTAAGTCAAGAAAAGGCTTAGCTTATGTTTCTTTTTCTTTCTTTAAGTTGGTTTTATGTATTTCATGATATATTGAGTATGTATATTTGATATCTATAAGTTTTGATAAGTATAAGTATGAAAATTGGATAATATTTTGAAGTTGTAGGTTAAGTTATTTTGAAGTAAAAAAAAATTGCTTAGGCTTTGAAATGTTTTGCTAAATGTTGATTTTAAGTATTTTAACCTATGTGTATAAGGGTATTATGAAAGCATGGTTTTTGTTTGGAACATGAGTGGGTTTTGTTGAAATTCACAAGTTGTAAGTTAAAGATGTTAGTTATATGCCCTATAGCCAATTAGATTGGTTATATTTTGGAATATAATATTTCATGTAATAAATATCTAATTATTAATAAAAGGCATTTATTTATCTTTTATATTCTATCAATTGAATCTGGATAAAAGATAAAATCCATGAGACATTATTGCTTTGCAAAATAAATTGTAATGTGGTTATAATTATGAGTTTTATATTTGCATTAAAGCAATATCTCTAAATATTCATGATCGATGTTCTCCTCATTATTGGACGATGATTAGAGCTGTTGAGACTGATACATATTAAGTTCTTTCCTTAGGGAAGTAGCTGTTCTCATAAGCTGAGATATGTGTGATATTTAGAACTAATATGTAAACAAGGCCACTGAATTGACCTGCATGAGAATTCCATATAGAAAGTTACCTGTGTCTATGGAATACTCAAGTGATGGTTGTGTAAGTGATCATTTGACTTGAGATTACTAAGTTGTCTTATATAGGGATGACTATGTTTTGATTCTTTGTTCACATTATTCATTTTATGAATAGTAAGCAACGATTAATTGGACATAGTAGAAATTGTATGGAGATACTCGTGTAATCAAGAGAGGATTCATCACCCTAGGTAAATTAGGGAAAATGTTCTAATTGTTTTCTAATAGTATTGATTAAGAAATCCTTGTGCAAGGTGGAATGAAATTAGCAAATGAGATTTGAAATTTCATTCAACTGATCAATGGCTAAGGTTTAGAAAACTAACATGATTTAGTAAAGCAGACACACTCCATGCCTAATTACTAAATTGGAACATTAATGATGAAGGGATATTAATTACACTGATAAATCATGCACTGAAAGGTTAAGTCAAACCACTTTGACTTTTCAAATTTTTAGGTAGTCTTGACATGTTGCTAGACAATGTACTTTACCTTCAAATATTAATTAGTTAGTATTTGTTGCCAACATATTTGGAACCTAAAAGGTCACATACATAAGCATGGATTTGAGAAAGTGAAAACGAGAATTCGAATCAAGTATGACCTGATTACAAATGAGTTTTATGGAGTTAAGGATAAAATTGTAATTTATATTTGATTATAATTTTATCTAGATTATTAAGTATTGACTTATTTAATTTATGTCTAAAATTTATTAAGATAAATTTTAGATTAAATAAACCTAATATTTTAATTATAATTTATTTATTTAAATAGTTAAATAAATAAATAAAATTAATTAAATTGAAAATCCCAATAATATATATATATATTATGATTTATTTATTTAAATTGTTTAAATAAATACATTGGCACATATATATTTAGTTATAATTTATTTATTTAAAAAGTTTAAATAAATAATTATAATTAATTTATTTGTGACCTAGGGTTTTCCTATATAATGTTTAATAAACAATATAGACTAGATGTGAGTTGAACATGAGAATAAAAATTGTTACTCATAGCCACAAAATAAAACAGAGAGCCTACAATAGCTAACACCATTATACGCTCTAATCTCTCAACCTCTAAAAGTAGTTTTAGAGTTTTTCAATTGTCCATTCGTGTGAATACTGCTAGAGGCCGGACGTTTGGACAGCTTGTGGTTTGCGACAACCTAGGCCTGTAGATCGAAGTTTCGAAGAATCTATGAAAGAGGTATTCTTCTAACATATTTTATTGCCCTATTTGTTTAAACGAATCCCTATTGGCATAATTAAATTGTTTTAGTTATATTATTCCGCTGCACATATATGATATCGAAACCCAACAAAAGAATTTTGAAATAATAAGTACTAAGTTAGGAGATATATTGCTAAGGAATTATGTATAAGAAATAAGACTATTTGTAGAGGAAATGACTTGTTTTGGCTCAAGTGTATATGGTTGAAATGTACTAAGATGAAGTTATTTCGGTTATTGAGCATGCTCTTTGATGTCATTCTGAGTAAGTGGACGCGCTTACATTCTGGTGGCGCTTTCACAAATCACATTATGTCGTAACTGAATCTGGTTACATTTCTTCCAGAGTACATATGAGCCTTATTTAAGAATAGTTCTATTCTGTTATGAAAGAAAAGGAAATGTATTTGTAATTACATAATTTTTCTTATATTTGTCAAATCTTGAATTTATTTTTAATAAGGAATTTCTTTATGATTTTTGAAGTATTATAATTTAATTAGTACATCTTTGAAACTTATTATATATTTGGTTTGAGTATTTTAAATTATATTTGAGATTTTTACTTTGGCAATTCTTTGTTATTTTATCGATAATTATTTAGCATCATTGAGTCTTCCACTCAGCGCATTAATTTTCATCATGCACAGGTTGTGAGCGGTAGGTGCTACTTGAATATCAGAGACGTAGCATCAGAGAAGAAGCTTATTTTTTTATAGGACATGTATTGAGATGTAAATTATGGCATGCATAGAAATATTATAAAAAGTTTGAGGTTTTAAATATTGAGTTGTAAATTAATGAGATTTGAGATTAATTAAAATGTTTTATCTTCATGTGAATTTAAAGTGAATGATCATTAGCAATTATTTTTTTGAATTGATGATATTATGTTAAGATAGGATCTAAGATGATTGGTGTGATTATATAGAAGTGCTGCGTGATCTATTGTATTGATTTGGAGTTTTAGGATTTGAAGGAGTAAATATTGGAAGTGTATTTGTTTTTCTTGTATGGCAAATTGATTTTTAAGAGAAACTCTTGCGAATTTTCTGTAGGAATTTCCCTAAAACCTTTATTTTTAAATTTTAATTATTTACCTTCATATGAAAATTTAGCCACTTCTAATATATGATTTAGAATATTAAGTAACGTAAAACGGTGCTTCGGTATCGAATGTGGCATTCGTCGTCTGATCCTCTGAGATTGGGCGGTTGGTATTACAATTATCCACTATAATAAATTAACGACTTTGACCATGAGTACCAGTAGATACTCTGCCCATTTATTAATAAAAAATATATTTTAAATAAGTTTGGATTTGAATGGTTTAAAATGGATGGATACCCTATCCATTTAAGGGGTACTTTAAATGAATTTAGGACGGATACAGATAGTAAAATTTTAAGTGTGTTCGAGTACGGATATTTAAATAGATATTTAAACGGGTAATAAAATTTTAAACTGAATAGTTACTGGTAGTTCAAAATTCACAGATATTCATCCCACTTCCATCCCTAATTAAAACCCAAGAATTAATGAATGACTTGAGGAGGGTGCCAAATAGCCCTACCTATCATCTTCAACCAATTCTCTAACCAAAGTGGGAGGCTCTCGATGAGACGAAGCCCACGAGAAAAAGAAAGAGCAACTTTAGCCATTGCATCAGCCAGCTGATTAGCTTCTCTATAAATTCTCTTAATAGACACTTACTGCTTTCTGCACATTAACTTCCTACAAGATGAAACCACATTCTGATATCCTAAAGAAGGTCGTTCATTAAATGAAAGATTAGACACAAATACCTGAGAATCTGTTTGAACTTTAACCTTCTTGAAACGTCTCTCCCAAGTTAAAGATCATTTAATCAACAAACTTAGACCGTTATATATAGGTAGAGACAATTTTAGATTGATAGCAAACATTGATTGGACTTTTTTTTTTTTTTTTTTTTTTTTTAAGAATAAAATAAAAAGGAATTCCAAATTATCAAACTGAACCGATCCAATTTGGTTTAATTCAGTTTGCATTTTTATATTTGAAAGGAAAAATGATAATTCTCTTACATTTATTTGTCTCCGATCCCACCTGACATTTATTTATATTCCAAAACAATAAGGCCAAACTCAGTTATTTATAGAAGAGGAACTAAGAGCGTTATGGTTCAGTTTTAATATATACAGTTAATTTTTATTAAATCGAAAAAATGATGAACCGAGTCAATTCAACTTACTTGTACATTCTAATTTGCATCTGAAAAATTTAAACTTATTCGATTATTCAATTGATATCAACCAAATACTGACTCTAAGAACAAGAAAAGGTAAGGTCAATGATGTACTGCGCTGAAACTCTTCTGGTCAAGATTCTTTCATTTTCTTGATGGATTCTTCATTATCAACTTCCTTTTCTTCCAGAAGCCATCTCCATAATTTGGTTATATAAATGTTTTTTTAGAGCATACAACCAAAGTTTCGGCACATAACTAACCAATGGCTTTCTATTTTCTAAAGGGAGAAACATTTTTAAAACATTACGAAACTTATTATATTTATTAATTTATTCATCACTAACTATCATTATCTACGATTGCGGATCACTCACAGTCACTATCGATTACCACCGTAGGTCTTGGATGACTACCAAACACATATTTATTAATTTATTAATCACCAACTGCCACCATCATCTATAACAAATCACCATAGCCATCACCATCGATTACTTATCATTGTCCGTTATAACCACGGTCCCCGGTGACTATCATAATTCATTATTTTTTATGCATTTTTTCTCATATTTAATGATAAAATGTGAATTTATATTTATAATATTTATAAAAAAGAATATCGAGAGAGTGAATATTGAGACTAAATAACCCGACTAAATTTATGAATTATAAAAAATATTTTTAATATTTTTATGTTCTTGGCTGAAAAATACAGATAATTTAGTTTATTGGCCGCCTTGGTTTTCTATTTAAATCAATACTAATAAAATAAAAATATTATGAATTTAATATAATCCCTAATCGAGAAGTTTTACAATATTTAAAATTTTATAGAAGTTTTATCATATCTTAATTGGAAATTATAATTCTATTATAGAAATATTATGATGTTACTTTATATTATAAATTGTATATATTGCATATCATTACTTTATATTATGACGTCACTTTTCATAGTTTATTTGTGATTTTAAAAATTATTTTACGTATTAAATACTATTATCTATATACTAATATAAAAGTGGAAATGAGTGGGGAAATAATTTGATTTTCTATATTATTCTTGTAAAGTTTAAAATACTCCAAAATAACTTTAATCCACTCAATTAAAAAGTTTTAACATAAAAATACATATAATATCTCTATAACTTGATTGGATGTCTATTATAATATCTCTATAATAGTTAAATACATATAAATAATTAAGCATTTGAAAATTTAAAATTTTACTATTATTATTTTATTACGTCTAATTATGTCTTATTCCATCATATTACTATACAAATTATTAATAATACTTTAATAATTTTTATTTTATTTTTATTTACTATTATTTTAATTTATTTTCAACAATATTATTTTAAATGAATATGCATAAATATGAGGCATTTGAAAATTTTTATTTTTTAAAATTTATTTTAAATAAATATATCTAGATAATTAAGATTTTAATTTAAAAGGGATGTGGTTAAATTTCTTTAATTATAAATTGCACTGTAATTTTGTTGAATAAAAAATAAGATAAAAAATTATTATTTTTAAACAAATTTGATTAATTATATTGATATCTTATTTAATTCAAATCATATTAAATATAATTTTAAAAATAATTCCATAATTTTGGTTGGCTAAAATAAAAATAAAAATTATTATTATTTATAAATATGAATTGGATATATTAGATTGGTTTCTTATTCTATTATTAAAGTATATTTATTTACTAAAAGAGATTATAATAAAAATTATTAACATAATATGTAAGTTAATTATAAAATATAAAATAAAAGTTGTACAATAATTTTTATAAATTAATTTAGTTTTTAAACAGAAAATAAAGCAACTAATGTATAGTAAAACTATATCAATCAGTACATTGAAAAGAATACAAATAATGTATTTTATACTTAAATTGCTATTTTAAAAAGAGAAATAAATATAAGAATATTACATTTTTTTCTAATGAGGTATTACAGTGCAAGACATATATCTAAAAAAATATTTAAGTTATATATCAGGTGTAATATAATTTGACTGTTGTACTCATTGCAATCTAAATAAGTATTTATATTTTAATATTATATAAATAAAAAAATTAAATAAATATAATAAATGAGCATATAGTGAGCATAAAACGTCCATTGCATATCATAAAAAGAACTAACTATTTTAAATTTAGATCGCATGTGTTCTCGTTATAGGTACTTTTTTTTTTATAATTTTATATTCTCTACTAAAAATGGTACTCATCATTATTTTAATTTTTTATAAAATAATTGAATATGATAATTAATAAATAAAAAATAATATTGATAATTAAATAAGTATTTACTACAATTTGGTTTTCTTTCGTATTCATATTTTTTTATATAATTTGAATAGAATTATATATTCATAAATCTAAAAATTAAAAAATTTGATAGCAATTTTAAAATATTTATTCAATAATAAATAATATTGATCATTTTCTTATAGAAGATAATATTTTTATTAAAAATAGATATTATATAAATATTAATTAGTTATATTGATACATGTAAACTTTTTCAAAGTTCTTAATTACTGTTTTGTAATTAATTTAATTAATCGAAAAGACAAAAAATAGTCATATAGAATGCAAAATACTGACAATGAAAATGTTATGAAACATAATAAATAGAGGGTATATATAGCAATATAATAGATAGAATAAGAGAGAGCAAAGAGAAGTTAATTATGTATTAGAATCTTAGTTATCCAATCCATAAGAACGAGAGACTATTTATAGGATACAAAAAGTTATCTTTAAGAAATATAACATTACACTAAATACATCTTTAAAAAACATAATATTACACTAAATAATATAACCCTTCATTCCAAATAACATAACTTTTTATTCCAAATGATACAACCCTTTATTCCAAAAAACATAATTTTTGGATAGATAAATAATATTTTAATAAACTTATGGATATCCATTATATTATATAGTATTTATAACACTCCTTCTTGGATGTTTATCACACAAAGAATATACCTCGTTAAAATTTTACTTGAAAAAAACCTAGTGGGAGAAAAATCCTAGTGAAGGAAAAAGAGTAAAATATTTTTTGAGTCTTAAAAATTTATTTCTCTCCCTAATGAAGGTATGCTTTTAGAATATTAAGCTGACGCATACTGATTTTGTATATCATTTTCTTGAATGTTGAAGTTTTTGGGAACTTGATAAATAAATTTGATATATTGTCACTTGATCGAATTTGTTATATATTAATATCACTATTCTTCTAAAGATCATATATGAAAAAATACTTTGGTGACATATATTTGGTTCCAATCCTTCTTTTAACTAGGTTATGCAAGCTGTATTATCTTCAGATAATACTGTGGGTATATTTTTACAAGATAAACCACATTTTTTGGAATAAAATGAATCATGGATCTCAACCAAATTCATTTTCGACTTGCTTTATGGATAGCTATTATTTCTGCATGATTTGAGGAAATAGTAATTATAGATTGCTTTGGAGATCGCTATGATATAACTTATCTCCATAAGTAAATAAATAGCCTATTTGAGATCTTGCTTTATATGAATCAAATAAATACCTTGCATTTGCATAATCAATTAAATCTAGACTAGATTTATTGGAATAAAATAAACCCAAATCAATTGTCCCTTTCAAATATCTCAACATAGATTTGATCCCATTTCAGTGCCTCCGAGTAGGAGTAGAACTATATCTTGTAAGCAAATTAATAAAAAAAATGCTATATCTGGTCTCGTAGCATTAACAAGATATATAAATGCACCAATTGCACTTAAATGTGGTACTTCAATATCAAGAAGTTGCTCGTCATTTTCTAGAGGTCTAAATAGATCTTTATTTACATCAAGTGATCGAACAACTATTGGACTGCTCAATGCATGAGCTTTATCCATACAAAATCATTTTAAAATCTTTTATGTATGGGCAGATTGATGAATTAAAATTTCTTTTGGTAAATGCTCAATCTGTAAATCGAGACAAAATTTTGTCTTCCCTAAATCTTTCATTTCAAATTTTTTCTTTAAATACTTAACTGCATTTTAGAGCTCTACTGGAATTCTAATGAGATTTATATCATCAACATATAAAATAATAATAATAAATTCAGATGTTGATCTTTTGATAAAAACATATGGACAAATTGGGTCATTTATATAACCTTCCTTTATCAAATATATGCTAAGGCCATTGTACCATATATGTCTAGATTGCTTTAATCCATATAAAGATCTTTTATATGCTTCAAACATTTAAATCCTTTAAAGAATTTTATATATTTCATCAAAGAATGATAGAAATACAATAAATCATGTCATATATTTATTTTTCACCGTATATTACATGATATTTGCTCAGTTATATTTTTAAGGCAATTATACCATTAAATTTCCTTAATCCATACGGAAATCTTTATAATTTACTTGAATACATTTTCAAGGGTTTTAATTTGCATGCTTCAAGCATGTCTTAATCCTTCAAGGACTATCATTGTCAAGTAAAGTAATCCATATAGAGCTCTCTCTCTCTCTCTCTCTCTCTCTCTCTCTCTCTCTCTCTATATATATATATATATATATATATATATATATATATATATATATTCAAGATTCTCATAATTTTTCACAATAGTACGTGCTATAGCATATGTGAAAATACAGTCGATATTTATTTTATATTGATTCCATCTTTTCTTTGACATGACATAACTTACCAAGATCTCATTATTTCATCAAAATCATTGGTTTCAAATACCTAAATTTCTTCTGAAAATTATTTATCAGTCATGTCAAATATTTCTTCTGGAGAATATAACATATTTACTTTTTTCATTTTCAATGATTTTTGTCATTGGAACTTATCAATCTATCTATCATGCTTCAGGCGTGCAATAGATTTATTAATATATGCAATTTTATTCTTCAAGAACTTCGATTCTAGTACGAATTTAGTAATTAATTTAAAATATTTTGCAAAATAACTATGTTTAGAACTTTTAGTTCACACAACCTTGTGAGATGATCAAAATTTGATAATATTATTATTTTTAGCTACTTATTGGGGGGCCCCCCCCCCCCCCCCGGGCGACGCGGGGGGGGGGGGGGGGGGGGGGGGGGGGGGGGGGGGG